>MU186232.1:30291-52979 GCA_016904865.1 Pissodes strobi | reverse complement strand
TTTAAATTTTGCACAAAATATGGTCAAATAATAACGTTTATTTATGTTATGTCTATGTCTAATAAATCAGTTAGTTAAATGATAGGAGTAGAGACAAATAAATTCAAAAAATTCCCATATTTTGTTTCATTTCTATATGGCTTATCAGATTAAATCATTGATGTGTAGAACCAAAAACATGTCCGTCAGGGACTGTTCAAAAAATGAAATATGAAGTTTTTCAATATTTTTGAAGTGAAACTTCTTTGGCGGAGGTAAAGTCAGAAAAAATGAAACGCTTATCAGCATGTTCCAGTATAGCTAGGGGGTTGAAATTTTCAGGACATGTAGCCGGAGTAAAATGAGGATCTTGGATGAAAACTGGACCCCGTATTATAAAACGAAATAAGAAAAAAAATAATAAAAAAAAGATTGTTCGGAAAGTGAATAAAAGTACATATTATAAAATAAGAAAAAAAAATAATAATAAAAAAAAATTGTTCGGAAAGTTAATAAAAGTATTATAAAATGAAATAAACAAAAAAATTAATATACACAAAATAATTTAGAGAAACACGTTTTTCGGCGAAAAAAAGTTGAAAAAAAGGAATAAAAAATTTTACGAAAAGTGTCGGAACCGGGGGCAAAAATTGAGAAAATGGTAAAAATTAAAAACTCGATTCCTAATATATCTTTCAGAAGTTTCATTTCAGGTGTGTGCTTATAAAGGTGAGGCACACATTTTTTTTTACTTTTTTTTAGCTTATCTCTATGTGGACATCTTAGATTTTCATGTTCATTAACTATATGGTGTATCCTAGAAATACTTCAGTGGTACCAGAACCAAAAGATTCAAATATAATTTTATGAACAGCCCTGAAAAGCAGGCTTTTTAGTTCTGGTACAGCTGGAGGATTTTAAAACGTCCCTTGATAGCTGTACAAAATATCGTAAAGGCACATTTAACTATAAAGTGTCTACTTGGACATGAGCAAGAAAGAAGTGAAAAAATTACAGTTTGAAATTTGATTTTAAGGATATCTCTTATAGCTACTACACAAAATATCGTTAATGCGTATCAAAGAATAAAGTGCCCATAGAAAGAAGTGGAAAAAATCTAAAGTCTAGTTTAATACGGGATAGGCTTTTGATTCTGGTACCACTGAAGGCTTCCTAGGATATCCCTTGAGAGCCAAATTAAATATCGTTAACACATATCAAATAATAAAGTATCCACAAGAACATAAGCAAGAAAAAAGTAAAAAAAAATCAGGAAAAGATTCAAACTTAATTTAATGAACATGATAGGTAGGCTTTTGGTCCTGGCACTACTGGAGGCTTCTTAGGATATCCTTTGATAGCTGTACAAGATATGGCTAACGCACATTAATGAAAATGTGCCCACAAGGACATAAGGCAGAAGAAAGTGAAAACATATTGAAGTTTCATATTTAATTTTATAGACAGTCCTTGACGGGCAAGCTTTTGATTTTCATATCACTGGTGGCTTCCTAGAACAACCTTTGATGGCTGTACAAAATATCGTTAACGTAAATACCTTGTCCACAAGGACCAGAAAGAAGTGGAAAAATGGAGAAATCTGATTTAATTCAATGGACAGTCCCTGACGGGGCAGGCATTTGGTTCTGATACCACTCAAAGCTTCTTGGAATATCCCTTAAAACTCTGCAAAATATATAAGGTTTGGCTAAGCATAGCGTTATATAATTCACGTGCATGAAATAATAGGTCTCCGCGGCAACAGGCGCTTTCGCGTCGTTTTTTGGCTAACGTTAACTGTAATTTTAATATTACGTAAAAATAAAACTAATAAATATAGAAAAATATCAGCCACATAGTGATAAACACATATTATAATGAAAAGATATAAAATATATAATTTATTTAGTCTGATCCTAAGTTGCATAGAATAGAAAAATTAAATATATTAGTCGCAAACTCATACAGAAAATTCTCTGTAACAGAAATGATTTTACAGATAACATATTATAACGTGAAAAATAAATAAAAAAAATTATCGCTGTCGCCTAAACTAATATTTTTCTAACTGAAGAAATTTATTGGCATTTGTGTAATTTGTTTTAAATCCACAAATTATATTTGTAATTAAGAGTATAATTTTATTTAAAAATTTAACTGCTCTTTTTACTTGAATACGTTATTATTCATGTACCTACATACAATGCGTCCGGCGCGGCGCGGCGTGACAAATAGTGAATACGGTCTAACTTTCCCGGCATGTATCTCATAAACAAAATGATTTTTGACAAGTTCTTTCTCCACATTTCGACCCAACAATTTCGATCCCAGAATTAAGGGCAATATGTAAACAAATAAAAATTGCGAAAAAAAAAACGCAATACCGCAAGACTCTTTATGCTTGGTCTTGCATAAGTCTTGCAATACAGGTCTTGATCTCGCATAAATCTTGAACTGCTCGGTCTTGGTCTTGGTCTTGCAGAGCTGGAGCTGGTCTTGGTCTTGGTCTTGCTTTTTCTGCAAGACCAATACCAAGACCAGTCTCGGTCATCACTAATTTTAAGTATTTTACCTCAATAACCCTTTATTTAGAATGCACGCTTACAATGACACCACTTTTGAATACGTAGAAAAAGATCATTAGGAGTACTTGCCAGTACTCAAACTGCACCTCTAGCAGTTTTTTAACAGTTCCAAACGCTTCCGGCAACAACTTTCGAAAATTCCACAATTGTTGGGCACTCTAACATGAACAACACTTTCAAACTATGTATACAGTTTAGACAGCTAATGATCAATCACTACATTATGTTTTTATAGTATAGTTTAAAGAATATTATTGATTATTTCGTGAACTTTAAATAAAGATACAAAAATGTTGTAAGTATATAACTCATGGCTAAACAGTGTTTCTTTGTACTCGTGTGCTTTATATAGATGGCACATATCGTACAAAAACACCTCTTTAGCGACTGCTTATATAAAATACTATTATACAATATAAGACGCAAAGAAGTTGAAGCAAAATTGAAAATATTGTCTTACTCTTTTAGTCTTTCATTTGCTAAAGGTGACCGCAGATGATCTATGATCAATTTTAATTTACTAATGCATAGTTTTCGTTCTGTAATTTTATTTTTTTTAACATGTTGGTCACCTACGATTCGTGTTATTTCAATTTAATTTTATTTTTTTTAGTCCTATAGTATGCCTTGATCCGGCTGTTCGGCCTGTTAAGACGGTTCTGTTTGCAACAAATCTCAAAAATAGTGGATTTTCACAGGCGTGCATTGGAAATTGGACAAATTTCAACGGAAAATGCCAAATGTTTAGTGGTCTCAACTCTGGCCCATGGGGTAATATCCTCTCAATGTGTAATATGCGTGTGTATTAACAAGCACATTCAAGGAAAAGCGCTAACATCCTCGTGTGCCCTAGAGAAAATAATTTCTGCTGTTAATGCTAATAAATTTAATATTATTATTCCGAAAAGCATCACGGGGTGAAGAAAATCTACTACAAAACAAAAACAAATCAAATCCTTTTAATTGTTACAAAAGGCTACGTGAGAGTTTACATGACAAAGCGGCCGTGTTTATAATCTGACAAATAATACATATTCCGTTCTTATCTGGAAAAGGTCAGTCTTTATCTTCTTGAAAATTAGGTGCTGCCGGTTATAAGATCACATGCTTCTATTTTGATTCAGTCACATGCCAATAAGTTGTAATCAAACAGAAAAAATCAGGTCCGGTATAATGATAATTTTGAAGCTCAGGTACGGTTCAATCTGTGCGTCTGACACTTAGCTTTTTCGGCGTTTAGGTTCTTCACATCAAGCTATTTGAATCTATAATCCGATGGGTGTTTTTCATAAACACCATAAACGGACTCTTAAATAAATGAGTGCGTTGCCCACCAACCACTTGAGACATAATTAAATACAAAACGACAGTGTTATTTGAATTAATGAATGAATAATCTTAGGGGTTATTAGTACACTCTATACAGATAGATCTATTATGTCCCACTTCCTTGGTGCTTCCGTTGATGCGATTCTCAATCAGAGTATCTCATCCAGCTTCGGTGCCTTGATACTTGCTTTTATCAGTCTGGATGGTTCGGATGGAAGTTCCTCCTGTTCGACGATGCAGCACCAGGTCATTCGCCTGTTCGCAATCGCCTCGCACTCCGTGAGAAGGTGGAGACCGTTCAACTTTCCATCGTTCGATCATTCCAACCCTCCAAACCCGGTGTTAATATCTTACTGCTGCTCCCCGATTGCATTTAAGTACAAATACTACCTGTAAATAATTCGTTTTGTGAATCGTTGTTGGAAAAGATGTAAGACTGGATTGTCGTACTGCATTTTTAATTTTTTTTCCTGATTTTGGGCATGCCATGGGTTAGTGTTGATTAGTCCCTGGTCGTTGAGCCCCGTAGCGAGCGAAGCGAGCGGAGGGCCATGCTTGAAGTGGAATATTAATTTAGTGATACAAAATCTGGGTTAAGAGCCGTATTATAGTGAATATACAGCAGCTTGCATGTGTTTCCGCGAATATATTCTATATCTAACCTCAAAATACGCGGCAAACGCATTCACAACACCGGGTTGGAAGGTTCGAATGATGGAGTCATAGATAAAACACTTACACTTAAAAAAAAGATGGAATGTTGAACGGTCCCGTCAGACGCAAGTGTGTTCCGGGGTTTTCCTTCCCCTCCTCACAGAACCGGCAATTGTCCTCGTTTTCAATTTTTATTCTCAACCGATCAAAGGTTACCTTGTTTCAGATTGATTTTAGTGTGGGTGGCATTAAATGAGATTGTTTGTGGTTATAGACCGCCTTCCACTGGCATGCAATCATTTTTAAATGACCTAGGGGATTATTTTTCAAACAGAGACAAAAAACAGGTTGAGCTTTTGATTGGTGATATCAGTGTCAATATCTCCGATAGGGAGCATGTGGAGGTCAATCAATACCTCTCCCTTTTACATTTTTATGGATTTAACAGCGCCATAAATCGCCCAGCACGAGTGACATCAACCAGTGGCTCATGTCTGGATCATATTTTTGTAAGAAACAGCTATAGGACAGATTCATTTAGGCACACTTCATTTATACTTCAAAATGACATAAGTGACCATTACCCTGTAATGATTAATTTTTAATGTGAAAATGTGCAAAGAAAAGTAAGCAGGTATCTATTTAGGATATTTTCAACTTTTAATAATCAAACATTTGAGAATCAAATTAAGGGGGAAGGCTGGAAGGACGTTTTGGAAACAAATGTTTCAGAAATTGCTGCACTACATTTTACTAAAAAGATTGGAATATTCGTGGACAGTTCATAAAACAGTATACTATATTGACCATAGAAAACTTAAACCAGGGATTAGTGCAGGCCTCATCTCAGCAATTAAAAAGCGAGATAAAATGAAAAACTATTCTTAAACAATAACAGTATGGTAAACAAAAATAATTACATAAATTACAGAAATTATTTAAACAAAATTCTTAATAAGCAAAAATTTAACTATTATAAAACACTAATAAATACATATCAACATGATTTTAAAAAAATGTACAGTATAATATCAGATGCGGTTAATGAAAATAGAGTATATTCTGATAAATTGGAAATAAAAGATAATAATAACAAACTATTTGCAAACGAAAAGCAAATGGCTGAATACTGCAACCACTCTTTTATTAATATAGGCAAAAATATGGCTAATAAAATAAAACCTCCGAATATCATTTCTCAAATAGAGTATAAATCATAAAGTTCAATGTTTTTGAAGCCTGTCGATAAAAATCAAATTATTAAACATATAAATTCACTTAAAAATACCTGCTCCCCTGGTTATGATGGAGTGCGGACAGATGTGATAAAACAATATTATAAATATTTAATTAATCCATTAGTCCACATAATAAACCTTATATTTAAAACAGGCTCTGTTCCCGAATGTTTTAAAACTTCTGTTGTTACTCCCATTTACAAAGCCGGTGACAAGACAAAAATAACAAATTTTCGGCCAATCAGTGCGATAACAAATTTTGCAAAAATATTCGAAAAATGCCTTTTAAAGAGAGACTCCCTAACTTTTTATCTGCTAATGACATTCTATTCAAGAATCAGTTTGGGTTTCGTAGTGGTCTTATCTCAGGCTTACAAGAACAGTCACAAAACACCTTGATGCTGATAAAAATTGTATAACCGCTTTCCTCGACCTTGCAAAAGCTTTTGACACGGTGCCTCATGGCTCTCTTCTTGATGTCTTAAACATGTATGGTGTCAGAGGTGTCGTGTCGGATGTCTTTGAGAGCTACCTAACAGGTCGAAAGCAAATGACAAAAATCAATAATATATCTAGCAATAGCTCAAAAGTTCTAATTGGCATTCCGCAGGGCACGGTTATGGGTCCTTTGCTTTTCTCTATATACATTAATTCATTGACTAGTATTCTACTGGAGAATGGTATGGTAGTATCCTACGCAGATGATACCGCTGTAATTTTTATGGGAGAAACATGGGAAGAAGTATACACAAATGCCTCTCATGGTCTAGATAAAATAAAAAATTGGCTTGATAATTTTAAACTCACCTTGAATGTTGACAAAACCAAATATATAGCTTTCTCCCTAACAATGGCAAATCGCCGCAATGTTAATATCATAAAGATAAATGGATTTGAAAGCGACATTAAAGAGGTACAACATACTAAATATTTAGGAATAATCATTGATCAGAACCCCAAATGAAAACCACATGTGTCTAGGTTAACTGGTAATATTAGAAAGTTAATTCGAAAATTTTATCATCAGGGAGATATTGAATGAGCATCTCTTAATCTGTGTTTATAGAGCTCTTGTAGAGTCTCTTTTAAGATATGCTATAATTGCATGGGGAAGTTTATATGAAAATGCATTAAAACCTCTGAAAACAGTTCAAAATTATATTCTCAAAATTATTTTTAGAAAAGATAAAATATTTTCTACCTGTCAACTTTATAGTGATAAGATACCCTCAAGAAGATGTTTGTTTATTTTGAGTGTTTGTTCTTATATATACCAAAATCCCACAATGATGGGAGAACATGTCAGTCTCTCTTACTCTGCGAGAACTAATGTTGAAAGAAACTTACAGATCCCTAACAGTACCACAAATTTAAATCTTAGCTCCTTTGTATACCTTGGTGTTAAAATCTACAATATATTGCCAGTAGCTGTGAGAGTGACAACGGCTACCAAAAAAAATAATAAGTAATAATTTTGATACTTTTTCAGCATTGTTTTGACTTCTTTAGCTTCCTCTGCTGGGTGATGACTGGAGTTGGTCTTCTTTTTTATTTATTTTTTATTGGTTTTGTTTGTGTTACTCTTTGTTGTTAGGAATTAGTATAGACTTAAGAATCTTATCATATTTAAATATCAATACTTACCTACATATTAGATTTATCCGAATTTAGTTATATCTGGTACATACAGAAATTAAGTTTTCTAGGTACCTAACAATATAGTCTGCAGAATTAATATAGGTTTATATTACAATGTAAAAGTATTTGTAATAACTTTAATTCCGTAGTATATTGAGTATTGAGTGGCCCGTAAGAAGGCCGGTGAGGATGCTGACATAATTCTTACTCAGTGCTATAAGATTTTTTTAGTCAATGGGTGAGGGGGCCCTAGAAATATCATTGATTGCTTTAATCCTGGAAGGCGTTCCCATAGACTGATCTATTTGGTTCGCTCTTCTGTCCTGAATTCTTCCTTGTAGGTGTGTATCTTTATGCCACAGGAAGGTTCCGGTCCTAAAAGCTGAGTTCGTTGCCTTCTATCTCAGCGTGTCCTGGTATACATTGAAGGGATAGTTTGGTATAGTTCGTTTAGCCTATCTCGGCATTCCCATACCATTCTGGAGCTGATTGTTGATGAGCTCAGCGCTTTGATGGTTGCTTGACTGTCTGAGAAGATGAGAATCTCTTTCTTCCCATATTTTCTGTCGAGGTCGACATCTTTCTATGGCGTTAATTTCCGCCTAGAATATGCCCGCGTGTTTTCCTATTGCTTCGGAGAATTTGTTCTTGGCCCAAATACTTCGGCTCCGGTCCCCTGTTCAGTTCTTGACCCGTCTATATACCATTTTATGGTACTTTGCTGCGATATGAGAATGCAAGTGGTTTTCGTTTTCCATTTTTCACTACCTCTTATCACGACCGTGAAGTATTTTTCAAAATTGTATCTTTTGACTATATCGTCTCAGGGGAGCCCAATAAGTCCTATATGTTTTGTCAGGGATATTAATTCACTCTTTCTAAGCCATCCCTCTCAGCATTGCATGTCGAGCTGCTCCCTCCACAACAATGTCTAGAGGGTGCAAGGCCCACCCACAATTGCCTCGATTGCTGCTGTTGACAAGTTTTCATTGCGCCTGTTATGCTTATGCACGCCAGGCGTTGTACTTTGTTGAGAGCTGATCTTATGCTCTGCTGCTCCGTTTCCTTGAACCAGACAGTCGATCGGTAAAGTAGGGTGGATCTTACTATCATTGCGTACATCCATCGCAGGATTTCTGGTTTATATCCCCAGGTTTTTCCTACAAGGCTTCGGCACACCATGAGGGCCCTCGTAGACTTAGTAACAACTCCTCCAATGTGCTTATTCCATTTGAGTTTGCAGTCCAGTATTATGTCTAAACATCTGACTCCCGGTGCCAGTGTAATATTGGTCCCATGTACTCGGATAACTTTCATCCTAGAGAAACTTACTATGGTTGTTTTCGATGGGTTTATTTCCATCCCCACTATTGCTTTGAGTTCAGCTTGAATCAGTTCATATAAAGTACCCTCAAACTTTCCTCTTGCTGTGATGACAATATCATCGGTATTAACCCAACACAAAGTAGGCAAAGGTCTGTCAGTTTTTCCCGTAGTTCAACCATCTCTAGACTCCATATTAGTGGTGAGTATACTATGCCCTATACATTATAAGTAGTATAAGTGCGGTATGAGCGTTATTACCATACAAATGAGAAATATTGCTGAAGTATGCCATAGTGCACGTGTAATGTATAACATTTTATTTACGACCACTTAAATAAAAAAAAACAAATTTACTGGAATTGTAAAGGAAAAACGTCAAACTTTGGCATATGTTGCGTAATTATTACTATTACAAAACATAAATAAGCCAAATTGAATTAAGTAATAAGCCCCTATTATACAGGTCGTAGATAAACATATTTATTTATATACTTCATAATTCGAAAATAAATATTTACGAATAAAATACAATAATCCTAATAATATTATCACGGGCACCCTAATTTAATTATTAGTTCGTCTATCGGTTTTTGCGTGCGGAAAAGTATAATTTTGTGCACTTGTTAATATTGCCTAACTCTCCAAATAGGTTAAAAGTGAAGAAAGTTGTACTTTCTGACAGGCTTAGAAAAAATGTCGTGTCTTATAAATTACCTCATCGATACCTATCATATCAAAACCTTTAGAAATCCACTGGCTGAGACAACGCCTCTTGAGGACGCTGATCGTAGAATTAAAAATATTAATATCACGTATAGTAGTGGAGTAACTTTGATAGTAAGATTTAATATTACTGTTAATCTGTTTCCACTTCTTGTTATTAACAATCTAGGTATACCAAAATAATTTAACAAGCTTTCACTGAGCATGTTCCAGTTGTCGATGTGGACGTTGTATACCATTGAGGCACATTCTAATTTTGATCTAACAAAGCCATAAAATAAGAGCTTTAACTTATTGATATTAAGGAGCTCCATAGAAGTATTATAACCATAGCAGCTAAAATTATCGTCAATCAATTAGTCAATTATGGTCTGTAATTCTTTTTAATTAAAATGTGACACGGAAGTTTGTTATTTGAAAACATTCTTGTATCAATCAATATGGACATCGCGCCGTAGATTAAATTTTGAATGAAGCACTTTCCATATGATGTTTGTTAACGAAATTTTTATGTTTGTCATAAACAATGCAAGAACATTCAAAATGCGTTAAATCGAGTTCATTGCACTTGTTATACATTTCGTCCCTAAGAAAAATAGCTGAGTCACCATGTATATCCTTATCTCACTTTTACATAATTATTAATCTGGCATACATACAAGATTGCACTAGACAGCCAGTGTTTACAGATTATTAAGAAACTAACATTGTTCTTTCTAATAAAAGTTATTTTACCTAAATTAGTTAAGTCATTATTGCAAGGTTCATACATTGTATTTGTGTTATTGCCAATGTCACATTTACTTGCTAAATTTAATATAGAACCGATTGGGAAAGCTGTGGGCATAAAAATATTGCCTTGGATCAGAAGATTTGACAGAAATCCCAGAGTGATTTTCTAGACCACATATTATCAGAACGTAAGGGAGAACGTTTACAGGTAGAATTTCCATTAAAGCCTATCATTACAGTTAGGTATGTTTATTGGGATATCCGCAATTTTATTGAACTAATACTATAGATGGATGAAGTATCGACTGGAAATTTAGCAGTGCCAAAATTCTAGTTCGAGATTATTTCGGTTTTTTTTATATGGTACTATAATCGTTTAAAAAAATTTTTGTTACATAATTTTTCTATTCACTGAAGAATACTAACTAACAATTTGAATAATTTTGGGAATTTGGTGTAATATAATATGTTGATTAGACACTTGGAAATTAAAGCTAGTTAAGTGCATTCTAATGACCAACCTGAAGATTTTAACAGGTAAGAATACTGGTTAAAAAACAATATGCATTGAAGCATAAACTAGTAACCCATACTATTTTCCTCAGGGTATATGAAACCAATTAAACCTGTTTTTTATATTGATTAGATTTTTTAAATTTATATCGGGCATTAGTCCTGTGTAACAGTATAAATATACATTAATACCTATTTTTACAGTGGAACAAAACTATCATTAATAATTAACAGCGACAACAATAATACAAGTTCTATGGCATAAACAATAATATTAACCTACATAAGTTTGCGCTTAGCTTATATGTTTACGGAAGGAATTAGGACGAAATTTATAGATAAATAACATGAGATAAGATTAAGATTAAAATTAAATAGGATTAATATAGATGGATAAATTCCTACTTATATCTCATTATTTTGCAAAAATGAAGGCGCGCATGCTCTGAAAACATTTGTTAGCCACCAACCGATATGGCATTTGACGGTTGACAGTTAGCGTAGTAAATGATTGATGGCTGCTACAAATATAAATAATATAATTTTATGAAGTATATAAATTAATAGAATGCTGAGTCGATTAATGCTCTAGTGGAGTAATAAGTGGAAACTATATCATTCCAATGCACTTTGGAAGTAGTCACTCGACAGATTAAAAATAAATATAGATTAACATTAAATAATAATTAAGGGCTGAGCCATGCAAATGTTAAGTTAAGGTAATGCACAAGCATGGCAAGACTTATTTAGTCTAGCCTAATCTGTCTTTACAGCACTGAACACTAACAATAGTGTTAATGTTCGATAGTTCGGTGCCTTTAGTGATTAATAAAAACATGATTACATGTAACCAAAAACCTTAAGAATATGCGCATATTATGCATTTTTTTAAAATTTATGCGGAATATATGCAAAAAATACATAAATATGCAATAAACATATACCTGTGCATTAATAAAATAATTAAATTTTGGCATTCTAAATTAAATTTTTAATAATTAGAGGATTGAGTATTTGAATAAAATATATTAAAGCTATATAATAAGCTAATTTATATCAAACTTATATTAATATTAATTTGAAAAATTATAAAACGCGTTAGTCAGTACGTGTGCTTCAAGGCTTTGAACTAAAAAATTTTGAGGTCTATTACTGAGACATGTTTGTACATAGAAACCGATTCCTCTACATCTACTGGTTATACGGCAAAATTTTAATTTTGGAACTAAGGCATGTTCAATAGCCAAATTATTTACAGTTTTACCTGACATTGTGTTTACGCCTTAAAACTTTAAAACCTGTTTTTTTTTCTATTAAACCTTCTAATTTTGCCCCTGCTGTTTGTCCTATCTCACCTCGTATTTCTTTGCAATTTTGTCCACATATTTCTATTATATTCGTAGAGTCTAGTAGACGTGTACAAGATTCTTCTAGTGGCGAAATACTGCCACTTAGAAATACATCTTTTTCTTCTTTCTTCTTCTTTAGCCTTCTTTCATCCGTTTTTGGACATAGGCCTCTCTGTGTCTCTTCCACTTCTGTCGGTCTTGTGCTATCCGGACCCAGCTCCGACCTACTTCTTCCTTGATAGCATCTATCCAGCGCCTTTGTGGCCTACCTCTACTTCTCGTTGTTTCTCTAGGTCGCCAAAGTACAACCCTGATGGTCTATTTATCACTGTTCTGGTGTGCAACATGTCCTACCCAGCTCCACTTTAATTCGGCCACTCGTGATATTACGTCTGTAACTCTGGTCATTCGTCTAATTTCTTTTGATTTCTCACTCTCACTCACTCACTTTCTCTAAGGGAAATCCCCAATATAGCACGTTCTATAGCTCTCTGAGCCACCCTCAAGCGATCAGCACTCTGTCGGGTCAGTGTTGTTGTCCCCAATACATACGTTGTCACCGGCAAAATGCATGTATCATAGACCTCTCGTTTCAGATTCATTGGGATGTCAGTGTTCTTCAGTATGTGTTTAAGTTTACCGAAAGCAGCCCACGTGAATCTCACTCGTCTAGTTATCTCCGCTGTTTGATTTTCTTTTCCTAGTTTGATTGTATGACCTAGATAAACGTATTCTTTGACATTCTCAACTATCTGATCGCCTATGTTGATATGAGCATTGTCGGGGTTCATTGTTTTGGTCTTGCTTATGTTCATTGTCAGCCCTATACTTTTAGAAGCTTCATTCAATTGAACTGTTAGTTCTCATAAGTTGCTGGAAATGATGTCATCTGTAAAGCGTAGATTATTTAGAAATGATCCATCACTCTTTATTCCCTTTTGTTCCCACTGAAGTTTTTTGAAGACGTCATCCAGAGCCAAAGTGAATAACTTTGGCGATATTGTATCCCCTTGACCTACTCCTCGATTTAATTTGATTTTATCTGCTTTCGTGTCTTCGTTAATTTTTACTTGCATTGTTGCGTGCTCATATATGTTTTTTTTTATAAGAGCACTATACCTAGAATCTATTCTGGCGTTGTTGAGGGAATTTAAAAGGTCCATGTTTCTATAGAATCAAATGCCTTTTGGAAATCAAAAAATGCAAGGTATATGGGAATATTGTATTTTGTTATTTTTTCTATTAGGGTTCGCAATGTTTATAGATGGTCAGTTGTGCTGTATTCGCTTCGAAACCCGGCCTGCTCCACTGATTGATAGACATCTAGCTTTTTTGAAAGACGGATGGTAAGTATTTTAGTCAAAAATTTATAGAGGTGTGACAGTAAGCTGATAGGACGGTAGTTTTGGAGATTTGTATTATTCCCCTTCTTGAACAAAAGCACAACTTCTGCATTATACCAAGGATTCGGTATTCTACCATCCTGTAGAAATTTGTTGAGCAGAGTCTGTAGGGTTTTCTCTATCTTACGTCCTCTAAATTTCAACATTTCCACTGTAACATTGTCTACTCCCGGACATCTTCTTCATCATGCGCAGAGCTGTTCTTTTTTCCTCCAGGGATATTTCTGGAAGGTCTTCTGAGCCCACATTTGTTACTGTTACTCGATGACAGTGAGCTTCCGCAACAGGTATCCCAGACAAATACAACTCCCTGTAGAATTCTTCAATGACTTGTGGAATTTGCTGAGGGTCTGATACAACTATACCGTGATTATTTTTTATATTTGTAATTATTTGCCTTCCACTGGACAGTCTTGACCTGAGAACTTTCATGTTTTTATTTTTTTCGATGGTGTCTCGTATCACTCTGGTTCTGTGTGATCTCATATCTCTACGGATGGCTTTCTTTACAGATTTGTTAAGTAATTTGTGCTCTTCCGTTTCTTTTTCCAACTCTCGTCTTTGTTTCATCATTGTTGGTTGTGCTAAGTTTGGAATTTCCTGGTTTTTTAGTTTTTGAGCAGATCTTCTTAGCTGCTGTTTTTATAGATGTTATCAATTTTTCATTGAGTTGATTTATATGCATATTATTTTCGAGAACTTCATCCGATGATAAATGTCTTGCTAGTTCTTTTTGGAATTCCTTTTATCTCGCTTCCAGTTCTTCACTTGTTGGAAATCTAGGTTGCTTGATTAACTTATTTCTTTCGATTTTGGTATCAATGTTAAAACATGCCCGGACCATTCTGTGGTCGCTTCCTGTGCCGACTCTATTTAAAACTGAGACGTCTTTGCAGCATTTACGATTGTTTAAAAGAATGTAATCAATCTAATTTTTTGATAAATTGTCTGGGCTTCTCCACGTCCATTTGCATTGGGGTGGCTTCTTGAAAATTGTGTTTAAGCAGTAGAGGTTTTCATTGCTGAGGAAATCTACAAACATATTTCTTCTGTTGTTCCTCTCCCCTAGTCCATAGCTTCCGACAAACACTGTGTCGTCTTGGTTTCTTTTCCCCACTTTTGCATTAAAATCCCCTATTACCACTACGAAGTGTGACTTTTCCATGCTTTTTGCGGTAGATATATCTTTAAAGAATTGTTCTGCTTCTATATCTTCTGAAGTACTTGTCGGGGCATATACATTTATTATTTGCATTGTATAACGTTTGCTCAGTTTGATTATCATGTATATGACTCTCGGATATGGCATGAAGTTTGCCCACCATACGTTTAATAATTCTTCTGTTAACTAAAAATCCAACGCCACCCAAATGATGGTTTGTATCGACGTTTTTCTGATATAGTAAGTGACCAGATTTTAAGATCGTTGTTTTCTCTCCAGGTAGGCGCGTTTCGGATAATACAATGATATACCATTTGATGGAATTTATTTCCATTTCCAGTTCTTCAAGGTGCTCTTCTGTTCTCATCATTTTCTAGCCGAATGTTTACCCTCCCCAGAATCCGTAGGGCTGACTGATAAGACAGTGTGAGATTCTGAGTTGATCACTCTGCTTACCTGGGGCAATAAAGTTTTATGATTCGACATATCTGGTTTGGCTTGATTACGGAGGTTTTGACCATACTTCACCACGCTGGCCAGTTGCGGGTTGGTGAAGTGATTAGGGATAATGAGGGGTAAGGATGGGTTTGACAGGAAATGGGTGATGGGACAATGATTTTCCACATATGGTGCTTGGAGATAAACCAAGGCTTGCGTGGGTAGGGGCGCCTCCCTGAAGTAGCTCTATCCCTATCAGGATCATAGGTGAGTAGCTACCCGCTACCTGTACTATACATAGTTACACTTAATATACATTAACTGTTGTTTCACTTTAACATTTTGAAAAACATTTCTTTACACTTTTGGATGCACCGTGAATCATCAGACATTTGTGAAATTAAGTCTTTCAATTTTTGGTACCCCATCTGGTCACGACAGGCTCAGGTGATAATGGTACTCGGGGCAATTTCGCCTTGTAAAACTGCACTCTTAATGGCGCCTTTATGAATATTTTTTTCATATTTGCTATTAGGTCAGTGACCAACGGGAAGGAAGCTCTAATAATTTCCGCAACCCTATTTAATCCGTGAGCTAGGCAAATGAATCTTCTTGCTCTGCAATCCATTAATGGATGTTAGCGACCACATTCTCCATTGCCACTCTGTCTCTAGCCGTGTGTATGAGTGTCTGTATGTTATATAATCCGGTACATTGTCTTATATTCCGAAGCGATGATATTTTATTTCTTCCAATTTCTCTTCTGCCTTCGATCTTTCCTTCGATAATTAATTGTAGGAAGTTGTATTTTTCGTTACGCATAATATGACCCAGGTAAGCTGTTTTTATCTTTTTCACAATATCAAAGAGTTGACGGTCTGTGTTTGACAGTCTTAAAACATCTTCGTTTTTTACTTTGGCTGTCCATGGGATCTTAAGAATGCTGCGATACACCCACATTTCAAATGCTTCCAGTCTATTTATCATAACCGTCTTAAGGGTCCAACTCTTAGCTCCATAAAGAACAGCAGCATATGTAGCAGTCTAGGCTAAGGCCTAGATCAAATTCGGTACATGTAAATATTCTCCTTAGTTTTACAAATGCTGCGCGGGTCTGCTCTATCAGGAACTTTATCTCAATCTCTGATGTCCATTTTTCTCATAGCCATGTTCCAAGATATTTAAAGCTTTCAACTCACTCTATTGATGTACGATCAAAAGTTAGGTCAGAATTTATAAAGGCGTTTTCATCTCTGGTTATTACCATGAACTTAGTTCTCTTGATCTTTATATTTAAACCCATAATTTTACTACGTTGGCCCACCATACTAAGGAGGTGTTGTAATTTATCTATGCTATCCGGAATGAGAACTGTCACTGTGTCATCAACATATCGAATATTATTTATCCACAAACCATTAACTCTGATTGCGATCTCAGCACCATCTAGCACTTCTTGAAAATAGCCTCCGAATAAAGGTTAAATAGAAGTGGTGAAAGAACACATCCCTGTCTTACACCTTTTTGAATTTGAATCTCTCTTGTTAATTCATTCCCAACCCTTACTTGTGCATTTTGGTGCCAGTACAGATTTTTAATGCACCTGCTATCTTTTCATCCAATTCCAGTTTTCTAAGTAGCTCAATTAGCCTTTGATGTTGAACTTTCTCAATTGCTTTTTCATAATCTATAAAGCATAGGTATACGTTTTTACGTTGGTCGTAGCAATTTTGGATGAGAAGTTGAGTCGCAACTATCGCCTCTCTTTTGCCCAGCCCTTGCCTGAATATGAATTGTGAATTGCTTATAACTCTCTCGCAATTCCCAAAAATTCTCCGATTGATTATCTTTAGAAATATTTCAAGAGCATGGCTCATAAGGCTAATAAGCCTATGATCTTCACATGTTCTTCTGTTGTTTTCCTTTGGCAAGGGTATAAAAACTGAAGACAGCCATTGTTCAGGGTAGGTGCCAGTATCGTAAATCTTATTAAATAGACTATGCAAAGTGCCGATAACTCGCTCGTCCATAAGTTTAAGCAGCTCGGAAGGGATTTCATCTGGACCCACTGTCTTATTATTTTTAGCATTGTGTATGGTGTATTCAATTTCCACTCTGGTAATGGAAGGTCCCGTTAATAAATCGTCACAGTTCGTTATTTCCTGTAGTCTTTCGTCATTGAAAAGTGTTTTTATGTACATCTCCCATATCTTCATTTTGTCGCTATTTTCCAAGACGATCTTTCTATTGGGCGACCAGTATATCAGAGTTTCGCTTCCTGCATACACCAGCGATCTCCTTTAGTTTTTTGTGGAGTGCCAGATTATCATTCCTGTTATGTAGCTCTTCCAGTTCATTACACTCGTTTTTGAGCCATTCGTCTTTAGCAATTCTGATCTTTGACCGTATTTTTCTTTGTAACTCAGTATACTTGTTCTTGTTCATCCAAAAGAAGTTCTGGATAAGGCTTAATCAACGAAGTAGGTCGTATTTTCAACACTTTCACTTTGCTTGGACGTACAATACTAACTACGGCTACGACAGGGGACAACCTCAATAATACTGATAAACTGCAAGAAAAGTGAACAAGTAAATAATTTATCAAAGATAATCGACTGATTTAGTTGATACTTTGCAACACGTTTTTCTTATTGAAGTTAAAAGTAAAGATTCTATTTAAAAACAAACCTAGCACCGGAGAATCGTGTTACAATGCCCGGCCCAGATAGTGGGGTCGTAGAGCGCCACCAGATTTTCCCAACTAAACTGAAAAAGCTCCGCTGGTGTTGTACGGGGTTGCTAGGCAAGCTTATCAAACAAAGAAACTCAATCCCTAACCTAATGAAGAAAACACAATCTAAAATTTAATGAACATTATATTTGCTACTAAGTTCTTTAAAAAAAAAACACCGCAACAATCCTACAGTAAAAGTTGCAATTTTAAAGACAAAGGAATGTCTAATGACTATTAAAGTAATTGATAAATAGAGTACAACATGGAGATTGTACGGAGACCAATTCTGTTGTTAACACTCGGTACTGTATGGCTTACAACTAAATGCACTAAATACTACAATCCGAAGTGATCACTTTGATTTTACCTAAGCTAATTACATATATGTATGCGTGCGCTGGTTGCTGCACCAATTATACATGTAGCAATAATAGGTAATGTTAAATGGCCATAATAATTAAATCAATGGACACAATAAATGAATGAAAATAATAAAATTATTGAAACTGTCTTAAAGCTCGACTGTCAATGCTTGATTTATATTAAAAAAGGAGAAAATTCAGAGCGATTATATTAATCGGTCAGATAAACAAGTGAATAAATGAAAAATAAAATTAATGAGAGCTATTTTAGAGCTTGGCGGTCAATGCTTGATTTATATTAAAGGAATAAGAGCGATTATATCAGTAGGACAGAAAAATAAATAAATAAATAAACTTAAGCTTCTGTACGATACCACTTAGATCCGTCGAACTCCGGTGGAGGCGCCGGGCACCTGTTGGTACTGCTAGGGCACTGGCCCTGAGGGTGAAACTAGCAGAGGACTCGCCAATAAAATTGGCCCGGAGAAAGGACTTGTAGCCACGTAAGCGAACTGGTAGCCCGATAGCAGAACTGGTAGCCCGGTAATTGGACTCGTAGCTAATAAAAAACTATAGCCCCCCTTGCATAAATATATTTTCTTTATAAAACAAATCCCTCCAAAAATTATCAATGGATTCTCAATGACCATCAGCAAATAAAAGAAATACTAAGGTACAGACAACTTGAATATAAAAAAATAGGTATGAATCACCCCCAAAAGAAAATATAAACTTTCCCATATGATCAAAACTAAAGTCACATTAAAATAAAAATTCAAATTTGATAAAATGGAGTAGATAAGATAACCCATGGAATTCAAATGGTGGACAATGTACAAAAAAAAAGGTTAACACAGATAAGGCGATTAAATCGTTAATTTAGGCAAAAAAACTTTAGCTATAATTACCTCGCTAGTGTGTGAGGGTTGCTAGAGAATCGACGGTCTCGATTTAGTAGGAAGAGCTCGGAAGCTTCTGGAAATAAAGGAAAAGGCCATTAAAATCATGGCGTCCTCGTGCTTCACAAGCAATAGAAAAAAATTAATTCCAGAGAAAATGCTTACCTAGTGCAGTAGTTAAATCCCCATAAATCGGTCGTGTCAAAACACAAGCAGAAACTAGCACAATATATCCCCAAAGAATGGGTAGTATTAAATCACAATACTAAATGTTGAGTCTCTATGACTGCACTAACAGCAAACCTTCTTTTCGGCTCGAAAGGTATTCTTAGAAGGAATCTCTATTCGTTTCAGTCAATTAGCCTTTCTCCTTCCACGAGATTAAAAACTACGTCAGATCAGCAAGAAGTGATGGGCTGAAACATGCCAAGTGATTCGATACAAAGAATAATTCTAAGATAATAAACGACTTAGTTCTTGTTTATTAGGATGGTAAAACGATGGCGGGAGCCACAATTAATGCGCTGAAATTAAATTGTTCAAGAAAATATTCCCAAATGAAGTGATAAAATTTTAAAAATCGAAATCGACAGCAGCAATTATAGGAAATAGCCCATTCCTACTACCCAATGTTATCGACAGAACCAACCGAATATTGCGAACATTGCAGTATGCCGCGTGAAAAAAATAAAACAGAGGTCCCAAAAAGATCTCAGAAATGATCAGCCGGTGATTGGAATTCAGCAACCGGAGGTCCCAAAGAGCTATGAAATATTCAAACCGAAAATAAAATATGAATTTGACGAATCTAATAAGACTTTACAGTAGGCTTTATTATCACAATTCTTAAAAATATAGAACGATTTGCTGGCTCTTCTACGGTAATGTAATATAAATCAAGCTAAGTTATACTAGTAACATAATATCCTATTTTAGTGTCTTAATCAAACCTAAGCGAACTGGAGTTTGCTTATCAACTAAAATAAATATAGTCACAAAGTGCCTGAGGGCTACATAAGACAAAGAAATGACCAAAATTGTTACGCAAGGCCACAACAGTGTTATAAAAGCTAATACAAATATATCGTTAACCAATATTTAGAATAAAATTAATTTACATTAATAAATGCGGCAAAAGCTTATTGACAGCAAATCGAATCAATACATTTATAATTAATTAACCGAAGGGTATTGACCTCTTTTCAATAATCCCTACCGCAAAATACAGCATTATTGTTTTGCTAAATGCAGCATATAAAATGGAATTTAAAAATATTTTACACTGGCAAAATCGGACTGTTACAACTTAATGAAAATTCTTTGCAAATTTTGAAAGGAAAATCCAACACGGTGCCTTTTTTCAAACGGGTTAAAATAGAGTAAAATATCCTAAGTAGGTAACAGAAAGGAGACCATAAACTTAAAGGTATAGAAATTCCGACTAGTATTAGGTACACAATATTGGCAGGTGATTATGCTATTAATATTTGCTAATTAAGGAAGGTAGAGGGTAATGACAAAAACAATGTTCATTAAGTTATTATTTATATAAATTTATCAATGTGGAATAATTGCCCAATCAATAATAAAACTGTCTTTTTATTTTTATTAACCTCCATGCTTTCCAAATAATTTATTTTTTTGGATTTGTTCTCTATATGTAATACTTTAAAATCTTTAGAAAATTTGTGTTTTTCTGAATTTAAATGTAAAGCATCATGCGAGTTGTTATTGTTTTTTGGGAAACTAGATTCAGTTCTTTAATTCCTGTTTTGAAAGATCTGCCTGTTTGTTCTATGTATACTTTTGGGAAAGAACCACACTCTAGTAAATAAACTCCTGATTTTAAAAGTGGATTTGATTTGGATTTGTTATTTTTAATAAGTGGTCGGGATAATCAACTAATTTTTTATTATTTATTACCATAAAGGTCGGAGTGGCAATTAACTGTATAATTAACCACAATCAAATTAGTGGACTGTATTAAAATAGGGTGGTAAGGGTTTTACACATAGGTTGTGAATTGAAGCAGGTAGGTATGTTAGGTATTAAGTACTTTAATTATGCAATTCTTAATTTGCATGTGAACAAAAAATTTATACAATTCTTAACTACTGTCACACATTCATTCATTCACTCACATAAAAACTAAATATACAAAAGTTACTTATTTATAAATAACTACTAAAAAAGTCTTGATTATTCAATTTAAAATTAAACGTTTGGCTTTCCTGAATTTAAATCTACTAAACTTTTATGTTTTAATTCTAGCATCTTTCTTTCTCACAGAATACCTTAATCTCCAATGCTCTCGACTTAACTTCTCTAGGACAGGGATCTGACTAAACCTTTGATTTGAACCTTCGCAAGGCCAGGAATAATTTGCCAAGCTCAATCTACAAATTGTCCACAGCCGGCGCCATTTTACCTTCTTCTTCTTCACAGCAACAAGGGAGACGAGACGCTATGGCGTTTCTGCCTCAGACAGAATGCGTTAAAACGCTCAAAAGAGTTCTTTGTCCAAGCTTGGACAAAGAGAACAGAGGTACAGCAGATATTCTCTAAATATCTGTGCAACAAAACGAGAAAATGGCCTAAAAGGATTTGACCTTTGGCGCGAAAGATCAACGAGCAGCCACTTTAGCTGCTGTTCGAGTGAGAGTTTGAACTGCACTAGAGAGCGGTGACTGGACCGATCTAGTACGCTTGAGTGGTTGTAAGGCACTATAAACTAATAAAACAACTAAATCTTGGCTTCAAACAGGGCTGCGACAGGGGCAGATAGTTTTGGCGCCAACTTTATGCGGAGCGGTGACTGGACCGACGCATCAGGTTTGAGTGTTTGCAAGGCACTAAAAACTAATTTTTCCTATCAGAAGGCGGCAAACTGAAAGTCGGCTGAAAGAGTGGGAAATTCGCGGGATAATACGCGTCGGTGGATGCATTTGAGAGGGTGGAAGCATGTTCTTTCTTTTTGACATATTGTTGTTTACACAACACTGACTGAGACAAAGATATATTAAATTGAGAACGATTAAGAACGATTTGCTTGACTGAGTGTCATTTTGCTTTACGAGAATTGTTGCATATGACGGACTCTATTATACCAACAATTCATGTTCGGACTAAGGAGTAACTGAAGTAAAATTTTTTAAATGCACAAATTGCTATTTACCTGGGGTTAAATAAATATATTCGTAGATTAATTATGACTCATTCATACTACAGACATACAGGGTGTTATCACCAAACTATACGGTGAAAAACGAAAGTTATTACACTTGTTGGGGTGTTTCCTCAACAATAAGTTTACCTAAATTATTGTTGGTTCTAAAAGTAGTTTTTATCTTATTTTTGGAGAGGGTTTTGGAAATCCGTTTGGAAATCGTACCCATATATGTAATAGGTCTAAATCTTTGCTCAGGTGTATTATTGGTTGTTGGATAGACTAAGCTTATTGCTATTTTACAGAATTTTTTCTTAAATAACATCTATCATACTAGCATTGTATCCGTTATTGACTGCAACCTATTTAATGATATTAAGTTCTTTTTATAAGTTTCTTCTGATAATGCAACATTTAAAAGTCTATGTACAAATGAATTAAAAGCTGCTATTTTATGG
>MU186232.1:0-23975 GCA_016904865.1 Pissodes strobi | reverse complement strand
TCACAAATTTACCTATCAGTTTTGACAGCTAAATTTCTATTTCGTGTTACATACAGTTTAAATCGTTTCAAGGAGTAAAAAATTATGTTTGGTTTTCCTTTCCGACAGTTTTCTAATCGAAACAAGTCAGAGGGAACCAGCACGGTGGCCAAATTTGAGGGGAAGCTGTTCTCAGCCGTTAACAATTTCTTTTCCACGTCACCTTTTGTGAATCAAATAAAGGATCTAATGGTAAGTAAATTTTTCGAATATTATTACTAAATAATTTGAACTAATTAATTGCAACACAAACAGATAAAAAAATTGTGCCTCACCTTTGTAAGCAACACAACTGAAGTGAAAGTTCTGAAAGATATATAAGAAATTTTGTTTTTCTTTTTTTTTTATTATTTTTTTTTCTTGTTTGGTTTTATAATACTTTTATTAACTCTCCGAACAATCTTTTTCTTTTGTTTTTTTTTATATTTATTTCTTATTTCGTTTCCTATTTCGTTTTTTATTAACTTTCCGACCATTTTTTTACGTTTTTTTAAATTGTTTCCCATTTTTTCAAAATTTTTTTTTCATAAAGCATTTTTTTTCTTCCCCTTTTTGCCATCTCCGACCTTATAATTGAACTCCATCGCCTTTTTAAAAATACTCTGTTTAGAACTCAAAATATTCGGCAAGTTCATATGCCCTTAAGATATTACTACATGTGGCAGCACATACCCTGCGGATACACCAAACGGACAGGGAAAATCGCGTCTTGATGTCTTCTGTCGTAATTAATATATCTTTAAATTCTGATTAAAAATGTCCTCGATGCACTATTTGTATCAGCATTTTACTTAATACGCCACTGTTGTATATTATATTCTATTCTTTAATCATTTAAAAATTCAAAATTCCCAAACCAAAAAGGATGCTATAGAAATTGCCCAGTAGTTAATAACACTATCAATACCTATATACGTGCCTGGGAGATATCATTATATATAATTAAAAATTATGAAGAGGTGATTTTGCGGTTATGAGTGTTCATTAAAAAATTAATGAATATTATGCTGTGAGGTGCCCAATCATTTTAAATTATGCACAAAATGATTTTATAGTATTCACGCATATTACCAATGAGTAATTACTGGTCGAAAAAACACGTTTCATAAAAATAAATACACATGCTATTTATTTTAAAATTAATGTATTGTTTCCTGAACGATACAGATACATTTTCACTAAAATGACTTAAATTGTATACAATTTTATGTTCTCTGTCAAACGGAGTGAGATATGACACCAAATATCGTAAATGTATTCGCATTATATATGGGAAAAACGACATCCTTCATTTTACTTGTGAGTAATATTCCTCTCGGGAACGAGGCATGGGTAGGGAAATCTGGGAAATCAACCTAATAGCTTCATTTCTGTGGAGTTTTTCTTATCTCTTCGGAGTAATAACATATTTGTAAAAGGGCATAGAGAGTGGTATTGTTAAGAGACCGACGAGAGACTCAATTGTAAATATTATATAACATGCCGTTATCAGAGGTTTGGTGTCATAAAATATATTTTTGTGTAATGACAAGGTTACCAGACCGTGAAAGAGAAATCGAAATTTCAAATATATTATGATGGTTATGACAATCTAAAATTTAACAGGCATACAAAATTAGTGCACGTTCGAGGTATACGTAGTTGTTGTGTTTCTATGGGTGTGGTATAGATGTGGTCCAACCGTATCGCCCGGTGAAATACCACCACATTGATTTAGGTGGCGTGAAATGTTCATGTTTCGTCACCATACCTTTGTGATCCGGTTACCCGAGTGGAAAAGAAGAAATATTGCAGGCGTCTCCCTGACCAAAATACTCCGGAGGTAAAATAGTCTCCCATTCGGATCCAAGATAGAAAATAGACTGCGATTGGACTTTTACAACATAACCCAAACTAGCTCTATCAGAAACAAAAGTGAAATCAAGCACTACACATGTTCACTTGAATATACCCGGATATGACCTTTACTACCGATTTCGACCATAAGCCTGGATTAGCTGTGCTAATACCAGACGATTTATATTGCCAACAAGAAGAAACATACCAACCTAAGGACTTCGACGTCATGTAGTTCAAATTAAACACAGATCGAGCCACCAAATTCATTTGTTGCTTGCATAGACCACCTTCTTCTTCTTAAAGTGCCATGCAGAATCCTACGTAGGCGTCTTCCGTTTTCCCATGATTCCTGTCCACTGGCGGATGTTCCTAAGCCAAGACAGTCTCTTCCCGCTAATGCCTCGCCTTCCACCCTCAATCTTCCCCTGCAGTATCAGGCGTTGGAAGTCATATCGCTCTCCCCTACAATGTGTCCTAGATAGGAGATCTTTCGTTTCTTTATATGTTCGAATAGTTCTCGGTCTTCCAGTCCAGCAATTCTGAGCACATCCTCATTTTTGACACGGTCCGTCCACGGTATCCCATTTAATCATCCTATATCTGATGATTTAGTTTTTGGTCAGTGAGGAACCTTCTCAGCTTCATAAAAGCTGCTCTCGCTTGTTCTATCGTACATTTGATTTCAAGTTCTGGGGCCCATTGGTCGTTTATAATACATCCTAAGAACTTAAACGGATTAACTATTTCTATTTGCTCTCCATTGAGTTCAAGGTATACATTTGGCAAGACTTCTCTTGAAATAACCATAAATTTCGTTTTATTGATGTTAATCTTTAGGCCTATCTGTTTGCTTGACTCGATGGCCACGCTTAGTAGGGTTTGCATAACATTGGCATTATCGGCTATTATTGCGGTGTCGTCAGCATAGCGTATGTTATTTATCGGAATACCATTAACTTTAATCCCATAGATTTTCCCGAGACTGCCTCAGCGAAAGCTCTCTCCACGTAGAGATTAAATAGCATTGTCTGACTCCCTTCCTTATTTCAAATTCCTCTATTGTTGCTGAGTTTTGTAGTCGAATTTCAGCTATCTCGTGCCAGTATAGATTAGCAATGAGTCTTTGTCATCCAATCCTAGGTCTCTAAGATATGTTATCTGGAGTTCATGTCTTACATTATCGAAATCCTTTTCATAATCGATGAAACATATGAAGGCGTTCTTTCTTTGGTCGAGACAATTTTGTACCAGTGTCTGTAAGCTGAAGATGGCCTCTCTAGTTCCAAACCCCTTCTTAAAACCGAACTGTCTGAACCCGCTGTGCTCCTCATATTTTCTATAGATTATTGTGTGCAGGACTCGAAGAAGCAGCTTTAAAAAATGGCTGATGAGGCGAAAAGTCTTTACATATTTGTGCGTTGATCGACTTTGGCAGGGTTATTAATGTGGAGCGAAGCCAGTCCTTACGGATGTCTCCAGTGTCGTAGATATCATTAAACAATCTTACCATCATTTTCATGTTTTGTTGACTTATTAGGTGAAAAGTTCCTGACAGCATGTTGTCTGGTCCTGGAGCTTTATCACTTTTTGATGATTTTATTGCATATAGAAGTTCGCTTTCCAATATGCAGGGACAGGATGGTGAGTTGTTATTTGGGAGTGGCGGCTTTTGCGGTCGCCGAATATTAAATAGGTTATTTGTATAGATTTTCCACGTTTCTAGCAGCTTCTCGGGTTCTAGCACTATTTCATCTTTTTCATCTCAAATGTGATTTATTGTTGTTTTCTTATACAGACCTGCGATCTCTTTTATTTTCTTGTGGAGATGAAAGCTATCACCAATTCTGGTAAGGTGTTCAGCTTCCGTGCATCGATCCGCAAGCCACTTCTCCTTTGCGATTCTGATCCTCTGATAGTGTCAATAGCCAGTTGCATCCTTTCGAAGCTTACATTGTCTACGTTTTTCCATTAGTTCCAGTATTTCCCAGTTCATCCATTCATTCCTTATTATAGTACTTTCTTTTAGTAGGTGGGTGTTATTGGCGCTTTCAAACGCACTTTTGATGTTAGTCCAGTGTTCCTCGATGTCGTCTGTAACACGGATATTTGATAGTTGTCTATTGAGATGTTGCTCATATTCTGACCTTAGGTCGCTTTTTCTATGTAATCTGGGGTCGATTCTTTTGTTGCTTCTTTTTCTTTTAAGTTTGGTTAGTCTTAGTCTGATGTCAGCACATTATGGTCAGATTCAATATCTGCGCCCGGCAGTGCCGCAACTCTGATTACGGTATTTCTAAATCTGCGATTAATCATAATGAAGTCTATCTGGTTTCGGACAATCCGCTGTTCATTGTCTTGCGGTGACTTCCAGGTATATATCTTCCTAGGTGGGAGTGTGCACAACGAGATCCACTCTGCCCTTGCCGACCTTTGCGTTCAAGTCTCCTAGTATGATATTTATTTTATTGGACTTTGTCAGGTTTTTCCAAAGTAGGAGCATACACCTGGAATATTTTAATATCTATCGGCCTTCCGGAGAGTCGCAAAAGAACAACCCTTTCGGAGATGGGTACAAAATCCTTTAACGATATTTGTATATTTTTCTCTATTCGGATGCCCACACCATGTCGATGGTTTCGATCTGCACCGTCTGTGCCACTGTAGTAAAACACTCTGTCTTCGGCTCGTGTCACTCCGCTATTTGGCCAACGTACCTCGCTGACTCCCAGAATACCGATTT
This sequence comes from Pissodes strobi, assembly GCA_016904865.1. Classification (NCBI taxonomy): domain Eukaryota; kingdom Metazoa; phylum Arthropoda; class Insecta; order Coleoptera; family Curculionidae; genus Pissodes; species Pissodes strobi. The sequence goes on along the minus strand of MU186232.1, from coordinate 19,357 downwards.
TCATTCTCTTCATCTCCTGTACCATTTTGCTGAGTTTCCCAGCCGCAAATAATGTCCGTTCATTCCTGGTTGCTATTTTGATCTTCTTATCTAGTCGGAACCGGGAGATTCTTCGCACCTTCTGACCACTTAAGGTCGGCCCGCGACTGAAGGCCATTTGTTTCTGTTTTTCCAACATGATAAGAATATATTTGGATAGATTTCCTGGGGATAGTTAATGCGGTGGTTTCCCTCTTGCCTTCCGCATCGCAGTACCAAAGCCTTTGGAACTGTTTACAGTTTTGCCCGTGGAAGTCCACTTTCCAACCGGCCCGGAATCATTTTCTTTGCATTTGGAGGTGGTAATGGTGATCGTTGCTGCCCTTTACCATGTGCTAGTTTTGGTCCGCCACGGGTATTTCACTTCCCAGGCACCACCCGTATCTGGGCGGCTTCCCTATCCGCCATCTGGGAGGCGCCTGATGGGGGACTAGCAACCCCACCTAGCGAAAACTAATATAAATCAATCTTGACAATCAAATTGATTTTCTGCAGATCAACTATCCCACGGCAGAAATTGTCATAGTAGGAGACTTCAACGTGCATAACACCGAATGGTTGAAACACTCCAACAAAAACGACAATGAAGGACGAGAATCCGAGACTTTTGCTATAAGTCCCGGACTTACTCAGCTAGTTGACGAACCTGCTAGGATCTCTAAAGCTAGCCTCCTGGATCTATTCTTAACAACTAATCCTGAGCTCCACACCGTAACTCTCCAACCTCCGTTGGGCTCATCATACAACAATCTTATCTCCGCAAACTGTGAACTTGCTGTCAAAACACAGGAGTCACAAGTATCCCGAAAGGTTTGGAACTTCAAGTCTGCAAAGTTTGTGATATCCGCGAATTTTATCTTTCTTTTCTTTGGAAAGAGGTCTGTTTTGGGAATCAAAACACCTCTGAAGCTGCTAATGAGATAACTCAAGTTATCCTAGCTGGCATGGCATGGAACATTTCATCCCCTCTTCTATGAAACGTATCTCAAACCATGGTTTGGGAAAAACTGCTCAAGAGCGGTGAATGCTAAATATGTCACCTACCGCAAATGGCGCCGAGATCCGGCAGCCGAAAATCGAAATATATCCATCACGACTAGAAACTAGTGTAAGCCGCCCATTGACGAATGCAAGGAGGGATATAACGAGCAGATCAAGAACGAGCTTCTCAACTGTCCTGACGGATCAAGATCCTTTTGGTCAGTTGCCAAAGCTGTCAATCAGGGTCTCTCAAAAAGGTCAATCCCACCACTGAAAAAGATGATGGCTCAATAGCGGAAACGGCCAAAGAAGAAGCGAACATTCTTGCCGAAATGTATGCTCAAAGGCCTAGACACTAACAAGGCCATAGGACCGAATAGCGTTCCCGAAGAAATGTGCCGCTGAACTAACAGCTCCACTATGCGGAGAAACTCATCAACGAACAGCTCTTAAAATATCTCGAATCGACAAGCATCATAAGCGATCGCCAGTATGGCTTCCGCAAGCACAGATCAACGTGAGATCTCCTGACTTACGTCACCTACCTGTGAACCAAAGCCATCGAGAGCGGCGAATCCCGTGCAGTGGCTCTCGACATATCCAGGTCATTCGATAGGATGTGACATAACTATTTGTTAAGCAAATTGACAGGATATGGACTACCACCAGCACTGCTTCTTTGGCTTTCCAATTTCTTAAGAGATCGAAGGTCATCTATCGGGGGAATTTAAAATCCATGCCAAACACTATATCCCCACATCAGATTACCATATCAAAGGATCGAGTTAAAATTTGCATGGTACACAGTCAGCAAGATAGGGAGATCAACATAATTCCTCAGCACACGCAGGAGATAGCAGCAGGCATTAAGTCTGCTAGATACATACTCAACCTCCTTCTCCCAGCCAAGGTGGCAATCTACGTACCTGCCAAGGAATTTAGCTTCCGACGACAAAGGCAAATCCCGAGAAAGCAACTCCACACTGTCAAGGCAAGCTGCTGCGGACTGTCTTGTTCTAAAGAGTATGAAATTTGACTTTTGAGCATTAAGCAACAGGCTATCGCCACAGCTTACCAAACAATTAAGCGGTGCTATTGCTTTCAAACCATTGTTGAGCGGACCTCAAGCAGTCTGCCCCACGTGTTACAGCATCATCTACCGAGCTTCCCCCCACCAATATACTGGTGTCATCAGCATAGTTTACGATGGTTACCATTTCACTTGACAACTTGCTTCCTAGGTCATTGATATAACAAATGAACAGAAGGGGACCCATAGCACTGCCTTGCAGGACACCCATGTTTATCGTCCTATCATCCAGCTTTTCAAGCAAGAGAGCATGATCCATGCAATCATAAGCCTTTGATAGATCTAAAAATGAGCCTAGAGCTGTATGCCCATTCTCAAAGCAGGCAACAACCTCATTCACAAACTCGTACACAGCAGTCTCTATCGACTTTCCAGCTAAAAACCCTTGTTGACCAGGATTTATAAGTTTATGTGCAGAAAAGAAACTCGTCAAACGGGTGCACATAGCTTTCTCGAATATTTTGGAAAAAGTCGGCAGCAAACTGATAGGACGATAGTTTTCTGGAAGTGTTGGATCTCCTTTTTTATATATGGGTTCAACTATGGCTAATTTGAGGTTCTTAGGAAAAATTCCCTGACTAAATTTATTATTTACAATGTAAGATAGAGGGGATGATATTTCCTCTGCACAACCTTTTAATATATTTACTGCAATCTCATCATAGCAAGAACTTTTTTTATTTTTTAAGTTATTAATGATGTCAATAATTTCCCCGTCTGTTACTGGTGTGACGAACATTGAGTTAGGATTATAGGAAATATTAGAAATATATTCTTTTCCCTTCAAATTTTCAACCAGGTTTGATGTATGTGTTTAAAACATTGCTCACTTCCTGTGGCCTACCCGGAATGTCAATGTTCTTGACATTGCAAGCACCACCCCTTACCTCGTTCACAATTTGCAATGTACACCCTGACTTGTTCTGGCTACCCAAAATCCTTTGAGAATAACAGTCCCTTCTAGCCTGCTTCAATACTGTATCATATCTACGCTTATTTGTCTTATAAGCTTCCCTGTATGCCCCGTCATTTCTGCTAAGCACCAACAGAATATCCAGTTCACGGTTGCACTCAGCAAATGCTGGGGAATATAATAAGGTTTATTTTTCTTTTTTACTCTCAAATTTTTATAGGGAAATAATGATTAAATATCGGAATTAGCATATTCATAAACACAACCCACTGTTCTTCCACCTCAGACTCATCAACCCAATAGACCAACTGCCAGTACTGCGCTGCAAGTATATGCCGAAAGAGTTGTCTTCCTTGTAGGCTGAAGTCCCTACGGTTCAATGTAATAGACGTTCCAAGACCATCAAGCTGGAATGTCACTCTCTGGCCTGTATGATCTGAAATATGAGTGTGTAATACCTCTGCTGTAAAGTCATTACAGTTTGTAAAAATATTGTCTATACATGACTGAACACCATTGCAAAACCTTGTAAGTTCAAATATTCCAGGCAAAAGATCATAAGAACCCAACAGGGAACGAAATGCTGCCGAGTCACAGTTATCCCTCAAGATATTGACGTTAAAATCGCCTGCCAAAAATATTAAAACTGTATCATCTATAAGTTTGTTTAAAAGTACATCAATTTTTCCCAAGAATAGTTCAATGTCTGTGTTTGGAGTTCTATATACAGAAAGAATCACAGTTCTGACATTGTTTAAAATTACCTCCACCGCTGCACATTGAAATAAGAGATCCTCAGAAAGCTTGAAAGCTCCATTAAGTCGTTTCTCTTCTTCTTCCAAGAAGTTCCATGGCGCACATACATAGCCGCCCCACCATGAAGACTTTCCCTCCGACAGTAGAAAGATGCAAGCTCAAAATCTGAAAGGTTATATGCCTTCAGCTCTTCCTTCTTTTTCCAATGCTCTGATAATGTTAGAGCAATAGGTTTGTGCTCCTCCATCAAAGCTTCTAGTTTATTCAGACAATTTCCGACAGACTGAACTTTGTGGTGTAGTATATTATATTCCGTCTTATTATCTTTATCATTTATGTCACGCCTTATTTTTGTTGCTGACGTTGCTGAAGGTTCAAAAAATCACTATACCATTTGGCCATAGTTTGGGCGACATTGCCTCTTTTCTCCTGTCTACTGGCACTGCAAACTTGAAAGAACTTTTAACTTTGTCCTTCTTGGTGAACAGTTTATAGCAAGAGCAGCTTTCAATGCCATTCTCCTTTAAATAACTTACAATGTCCTCTGTCTTGTTTGAGGATGAAACCCTGTTAAAAAAAAACCATGCAGACTGTTTTGAATGTGCCACCATCAATTGTGGAATATTTTCTTTTGTGCCCTTTGTGGGTTCAGGGCGCTTATTTCTGTTTTTCCTCTGTATCACTTGCCAATCATTTTCCAAGTTTTTAATTTGCTGAATTTGTTCTTGTTTATGTTTGTGCTCTATAGTCGATGAATCTTTCTGCACGTCGTCCAAACCTTCAACGTCAATCACGTCAGTCACGGCCGGTGCAAGAATCGTTACGATTTCTGTGTATCTGAACCATTTTCAATGTTGCCAACCGTTGGGGTTGGGAGTGGTTTGGGCACAGGCCGGGGACTTTGAGCCGTTCCATTTCCCGCCATTTTATGTTTACCTTTTTTATTTGGTTGCTGTTTTTCAACTTTTTCTTCCAGAATACTAATTTTTCTCTTTAGAATTACCTCGTTTTCTTCCAGAACCATGATTCTAGTTCTCATTTCTTCCATAAAAGCCTTAATTTGAGTGATTTCATCACTTTCACTCCTTGAGGTTACCTCTTCATCGCCGCCCGCTAAATGGACACAAACGGCGTTTTTTAGGCCAGCTGCCTGTTTTAAGCACGCTAGATGAAAGTAAAAATTGCGCTTTATACACTGGACATGCGCAACAACGTCCTTTTGCAATGAACGCATGCTTTTTTAACGTTTCGAGGGTCCCAACTAACACTCAACCGTTCGCCGCACGCCATCTTTAAAAACTGCTCTATATCAACAATCTCTTAGACAGGATAAACAATTCTATTTACAGCTTTGCAGACGACAGTACTGATTCACGCCGCGGACTCCAATGACCGCCGCTCGTTCCCAACGCGAGGAGAAAATCAGATTGTTGCCATCAATTAGGATATGAACGCCATCGTGGAATGGGGTGAAGAAAACGATGTCCAGTTTAACGCAGGAAAGACGGAAGCAGCTGTCTGCTCAAAAAAAGCAAACACCGCAGGACCAATGCTTCAATGCCAGAACGAACACTGACTCTGGCCTCATCTATAAGAATGCTGGGCATCAACATAGAAAATAACATGTCTTGGCGTAATCACGTCACCAAAATTGCCAAGGCAGCAGTACAAAAGCTAGGAGCACTCTATAGAGCAAAAAAGTTATATACACCTCATCCGCTCTTACTGCTCTATAATGCTCAGATAAAACCATCTCTGGAATCTTATTCCCGGTTTTCGAGTTTTAAGCGAAAAACTGGTAAGAGTGCTACAATTTCATGTGTTTTGCACACCTCAGAAACTGTCGCAACCTCATGTACGATTTATTTGGGATGCCTAAAGTAGATTTTAAAAAATCTAGCTTTGTACGACTTTTTGAGCCTCACAAATCTAATTTGCCAAACCTATCATATTATAATTTTGCAAAAATATTTTTTTTTCTAAAAAACCGAGACAGAACAACATTCTTATGTAATATGGCGTACAAAAACTAGTAAGAGATGTGTCTTGACAGGACAAAAGTTTTTATCAGAAAACATACTTTTGTTATGAAGATTATTATAACAATAATTACTTTTTCATTTATGGAATTTGCTTCAAATGAATCACTCTTTTAGTATTTGTATCACTTAAGAATGCAACACTGGAATTTGATTTTAACAACAAGATATTCCGAAACTTGGGAGAGCGAAATAACTGTGCAGTCTTCAAATACAAATGTAAGCTCATAGGAGTTCTTACACGTCTTTGACTGATACCAGGTTCAGATTTTGATGTATATCGATTTAGGTACTAAAATATTTTATTTTGAGACAGAAAATATTGTTCTATTGGAAAGTTACCATAGAGGGTTAAGTTTAAGATATGTGCTTTTTTAGCCCTGAAATTTTCGAATGAACAAGCACAAAATTTGTGCTATATCTTATTTAATAAGATATACAAATTATCTGATATTCACAGCGGGTATACGGCATAATTTTTTAGAACAATAAAATCCCACATTTCTATGAAGTCACGAAAGATAAAAAAAAAAGCATTATAATATAACGTTAATACCAGATGCATCATAACGTTAATACCGCTGTGGTTTAAAAACGTAACGATTAGCGCGGATATGTGGTTTGGGATGGTCGTTTCATTAGGTATATGGGCTTACTAGACTCTACGGCGATTAGTCGTAAAGGTGCTGTGAAATCGAAAAGACCATTTAACAACCATGAAAAATTTCAAAATGGTGGAGTTAGCGAGCTGTTTACATTTTCTTTCATCTCGACGTTATTTCGTAAGTTATGTTTTCATCTTTTTCATTTACCATATTTTACTGAATTTTTTTCTGCATTGGAGCGATTTTGCTGATGTTGGGTGCTTTGGCTTAAAGGCAACAATGCTCAAGTTAATGTACAAGCGGAATTTATCCAGTTAAATACAGGTATGAGTTATTTTCGAAAAGACAAATGCTCGAATTCTAAATAAAACGCAAATCATATGATTATAAACAACTTTTTCTAAGAAAACTATATTTTTTTGAAATCAATATTGGAAATTGCAATTAGTGGATGGATAGTTTTTAAAATTAAGCTCGTGTGTTAAATTGGTAGCCTCAGTCGTAGTCGTTATACATCGTGTTTCCGATAATGTTGTTGTTGCACCCCTGATTTAATCAATAAGTGATGTTCTTTATTTAGCGGCAGATATGGCTTAATAGAGGAAGTACTGCTGTTGCCACTGGTTCTAATTAGCTCATGTTTCCTTGGCCATGTGGGAACCAAGTGTTGATCGGCTAGTATGATTAGTGATTTTCTTCTTTTTGGGGTCCAGACCACATTTTACAGCGGATATCTTATTCGACGGTGTCAGTACATTCCCTCCAGCTGGGGAAATTTTATACCAAGACGATCCAGGTGTTTTCCAGTAAGGGTTGGTAGAATGGGAGGATCGTTCAAAACTGATATTTATATCTCGGTGTTCTAACAATTTGTAATAAGGCATTAATTCTATCGAATATCTTCGGTTGATATATTTCGCTCTGAGACATAATACTGTCCCCCACAGTTGTCTGTACTCAACTACTTTTGCATGAAATAGCTAGTAGTTTTTTCTAAATTTCTAATTTTCTTCATAATGGCAGCATATTAAGCACACTTTTTGTTATATTTCGCCATGGCATCATTTGCTTCTAGCATAATTGCCTCAAAATGTCTTTATTCGTTATTGCCTTTGTACCAAATTTGAAATAAGACTTGAAAAAGGTTTAAAATTATTTGCATATTTATATTCAGATCCATTCAGATCCATGTCCTTTGCTTCTCGCATGGCCAACCTTAGGAAGCAATATACAAATTAAATTACTTAAGATGGTTTGTAAAATACAACGCTATTTTTTTACTTTGAGACATAGGTACTGTCCCTCACAACTGTCTGTACGCAACTTTTTTTACATAAAATTGTTAGAAGTCCTTTTTCTAACCTTTCGTCAATTTTCTGTCCATAATGGCAGCATATTGAACACTCTTTTGTTATATTTCACCACCTTTTTTTTCTATTCTCGCATAATTGAATGACAATTTGCTTATTCATTATTGCCTTTTGTACAATATTTGCATGTTTGCTGTAGAATCCGACTTGGAAAAGGTTTAAAATGGTTTGCATTTTCTTATTCAGAGCCATTGTTCTTTATTTCTGGCATGATCAACTTCAGGAAGCAATATACAAATTAGATTCCCTATTATGGTTTATAAAATACAAGCTATTTTTTACATTGAGACATCCCTTACAACTGTCTGTGTGCAACTTTTTTATACTAAATTTTTAGTAGTCTTTTTTTTAACTTCGTCTAATTTTCTGTCCATAATGGCACTATATTGAATATCCTTTTCCGTATATTTCGCCATCGCCTCTTTTGCTTCTCGCTTAATTACCTGAAAATTTGTTTATTCATTATGCCTTTTGTACAAATTTTGAATTATTGCTCTAGAATACGGCTTGAAAAAGGTTTAAACTTGTTTGCATTTTCATATTCAAAGCCATTGGCCTTTGCTTCTGCATGGCCAACTTCAGGAAGTAATATACAAATTAGATTACTTAACCAGGTTTTTTTTCCCTATGCCTGTCCGACGTACGTCGCCATATAGCACTGCAGCCTGTACAGGCTTATTGTGCTGAGCCTATGTCGTTTTAAGATAGCCACTCCAGTATTTTTGTGTCCGTACAGGTCTTTTACTGGGTGTTTGATTAGTATCTTTAGGTCTATATTTGGTTGACTAAAGATGCCGAGTCTCCTGCGGTCCAGTGCCTCGCAGTTGATCAGGATGTGTCTGGCTAATTCCGGTTTCTTATTGCATAGTCTGCAGTTAAGGTCTTCGTTATACAGACCCACCCTCTTCAGGTGTACCTTTAGGAGTGCATGACCGGTCAAAAAACCGGTTATGATTCGTAACCGGTCTCTGCTCATACGTAGCAGTTTTCCGGTCCTTTTTTGACATGGTAGGCCAATAAATTCCTTTCCATGGTTTTGCCTGGGGATTTCTGCCCAGTGACGCCGATGTTCTTCTCGAACCCAGACTTTGATGTGGCTCCGGGTCATACTTTTTGGTATTTCCAGGGCCGGTTCTGGGCCGATTAGTTTTGTTTCTGATCCTCTCCTGGCGAGTTCATCAGCTTTCTCATTGCCTTCGATCCCTCTGTGTCTTGGCACCCAGATTAGTCTTACCATATTCCGGTCTGCCAGGGTTTGTAGTTCTTCAAGGCATTCCCACACCAGTCTTGATGACACTTCTTGGCTCAGTAGAGCTCTTAGTGCCGCTTGGCTGTCCGACAATATTAGGATCCGCCGATTGTTTGTGGCCCTCCTATTATTCTCTATGACGCACTGAAGTATGGCGTATACCTTTGCTTGGAAAACAGAAGCATACATACCCAGTGCATAATATTTGCTACGACCTTGACTGGCAGAATAGACTCCTGATCCAGTACCAGTTGCAGTTTTTGACCCGTCTGTGAACCAGGTTTGGCCCTGCCTTCTGATAGCTGTCAGTCCATTTTTCCATTCGGTTCTACTTGGAAAGTTCACCTCGAATGATCTATTGAGACAGTATCGCTTTTGCATGTGGTCCGTTTTCATGTTTAAAACATCTCCCCCCACAGGATCAGCGATTGCCATGTGTCCCGTCCTTCTAGTAACGGTGATTGTTTGCCGCAGTCTATGTGCCCCCAACCTGGCCTCCCCCTTTATCACAAAGTGTAGGTTCAGGAGGGTCTCCACGGCCGCAGTTGGGGTGGTCCGCATTGCCCCCATCATTCCTAGACAGGCAAGTCTTTGTACCTTGCCCAGTTGTGAAATCGCACCTCTCTGTTGTATCTTGGGCCACCATACCAGAGAGGCGTATGTTAGGATAGGTTTTACCACCATTGTGTCTGGTCTTAATAATCCCCATTGTTTTCCGTGTAAGCGTCTGGCAATCATGAGTGATGCCACCGCTTTTTTGGTAATATTTTCTAGATGTCGGTTCCAGGTAAGTCTCGAGTCCAATGTTACCCCTAGATACTTTACCTCGTTCGAGATCTGTATGTTTTGTCCTCTCATGCTAAGTGGTCCTAGATCCCCCACCTTGTGCCTTCGAGTAAAAGCTACGATGTTAGATTTGTTGGGACTGATATTTAAACCCTCCTGATCCTCCTCCCTGTAGTTCGGTTCAGAGCATTTTGCATCTGCTCTCTAACCGTTGCGTTAAATTTGCCTCGGGTTATGATGACTATGTCATCAGCATATCCGAGTACACAGTGTCCCCCATTTGTGAGCGCCCTGAGTTGGGCGTCCGCCACCAGGTTCCACAGGAGCGGAGACAGCACCCTGCCCTGCGGACACCCTCGATGCACCCGAGCCACTAGCGCGCTCCCAGCGACGGTTGCTTCTACCAACCTTCCCCTCAGCATGGAGTTAATCCACCGACAGCAAGTGCCCTCAACTTCTCTTTGCCCGAGGGATCTGGTTATTGAGTCGAAGGAGGTGTTGTCAAACGCCCCCTCCACATCCAGGAAGGCGGCCAGCGTCACCTCCCTGTTTTCCAGTGTATCCTCCACTCTCTTGACCAGCTGGTGGAGTGCTGTTTCTGTTGACTTACCTGTCTGGTAGGCATACTGGTCGGGGTGCAGTGGACTGTTTACCAATACACCGTCCCTAATATGCCTATCCACAAGTTTTTCAAGTGTCTTAAGTTCAAAGTACATACGACTTATGGGTCTTAGGGACTTTGCCGTATCCTGTCCTGTTTTCCCAGGTTTCGGTATAAACGTTACCCTAATGTGTCTCTAGGCTTTTGGTATATATCCAAAAGCTAGACTGCTTCTTATAATGCTGCAGAGTATCCTGTACATTAGTTCAGTTCCTTTCTGTAACATTATAGAGTAAATCCCGTCCATTCCCCGGGATTTGTATCGTTCGAATGTGTTTATCGCCCATTCGATTTTCTGATAGTTAATCACTTCCTTCGAGATCTGCCAGTCTTGCCTGGACGCCCTTCGAGGTTCTGGCTCAGTCCACCCCCCTTGAGCATGATCTACTATCTGTGAGCCGGGAAAGTGAACCCTTAGGAGTTCCTTGGCCGTTTCCTCTCCCGTATCGATATATTCGCCAAGGTCATTCTTTAGCGAGTTTATTGGGGTTTGGGGGCCTCTTGAGAGAATTCTTTGGAGTCTAGCACATTCTTGAGCACTCTCTATCTCCTCACAGTACTTCCTCCACGACCTTCTCTTGGCTCTCCTCAGCTCTTTGTTAAACTTGGTCAGTGTAGAGTTCTATATACCTCCCACTGACCATTTCTTTTGGTTTTGTTAAGTCTTTTCTGACCTGTCCTCTTAGCTTCGCAAGTTCCTCACTCCACCAGGGCACATTCCTGGTGGATTTCCTTGTTGTAAGAGGACAGTTGTCTTGGAAGGCAGTGATGATTGCGTCATTGAATTGTTCCACAACCATCTCTAAGTCTTCCGTCTTCCTTATCGTCTTCCTGATTAGCGGAAGCCTGTGCTCTAGGTCTGCCACATAAGCTTCCCAGTCCGTCTTCCGCGGATTTCGATAAGTAGTAGCGGTTTTTTCCGCTCTTATATTGAATCTGATGTATCTGCGATCCGAACAACTTACGTCATCAGATACATGCCAGTTTGTGACGTAATTACTCAAATAGTTTGAGGCCAGTGTTACATCTATGACCTCCTTCCTAACAGTGTTATTTATTGTTGGTGTTGGTACTTCCCCAGATTGTGTGGTGTGCGTTCGCATCGCAGCCGATGATCAGCTGAGTCCCATTTCGCCTACAGTGTCTCACCAGCTCTTCCACACTCCTGGTTGGTGTTGACTCAGGATCATCGTAGGGCAGGTAGGCCGATCCGATTATAATATCCCTCGGTCCGGTACCCTCAATGATCCTGATTTTGGCTGCCGTCAGGGCCCTGGAACAAAAGAGAGTCAACGGCAGTACATTAATATTTGTTTTTAGTTAGTATACAGGTCCGAGGAGTGTCGGTGGATCTACTATTAATCAGTGCCCCGTCGATTCCACTCAGACCTGTGATTTTCCCGTGTCTGATCCACGGTTCCTGTATCAGGGCAATTTCTGCGTCCCTCATAGTAACTGCAAGGACCGTCGAGGCCGCCTTACAGTGCTGGAGGTTAATCTGAATTACCCTGATCATTGGTCCATATAGTTCCCACGAGTAAGGGAGAGGTAAATAGTCCACTCCTGCGGAGCCTCCTGCACAGGAGTAAGGCTGGTTACTCTGGGATTTCGCCCGGTTTCCCAGAGGCTCCGTTAGAGACGGTGCTCTTCCACCGCCATGCACCCATCGCTTTACACCTTGGGTTGGGTCTTTTTTGAGCTGTGCTACTGAGTCCCTACACCAACGACAAGGTCTCACAGCTCCTCGGGAGGTTTAACCAGGTTTACAAAATACAACGCTATTTTTTACTTTGAGACATAATACTGTCCCTCACAACTGTCTGTACGCAACTTTTTTACATTAAATTGTTAGTAGTCTTTTTTCTAACTTTTCATACAATTTTCTGTCCATAATGGCAGGATATTGAACACCCTTTTTGCTATATATCGCCATCGTCTCTTTTGCTTCTCGCATAATTAATTGAAAATTTGTTTATTCATTATTGCCTTTTGTACAAATTTTGAATGATTACTGTAGAATACGACTTGAAAAAGTTATAAAATTGTTTACATTTTCGTGTTCAGAGCCATTGTTATTTGCTTCTGGCATAGCAAACTTCAGGAAGCAATATATAGAAATTATATTCCTTAATATGGTTTATAAAATACAACGCTATTTTTTTAATTTGAGACATAATACTGTCACTCACAACTGTCTGTACGAAACTTTTTTACATAAAAATAATAGTTTTTTTTTCTAAATTTTCATCTAATTTTCTGTCCATAATGACAGCATATAGAATACGCTTTTTATTATATTTCGCCATCGCCTCTTTTGCTTCTCGCATAATTGACTGAAAATTTGTTTATTCATTATTGCCTTTTGTACAATTTTTTAGTGATTGCTGTAGAATACGACTTGAAAAAGGTTTGAAATTGTTTGCATTTTCATATTTAGAGCCATTGTTCTTTGCTTCTGGCATGGTCAGCTTCAGGAAACAATATACAAATTGAATTACTTAACATGGTTTATAAAATACAACGCTATTTTTTACTTTGAGACATAATAGTGTCCTTTACAACTGTCTGTACGCAACTTTTTTACATACAATTATTGTTAGAAGTCCTTTTTCCAACTTTTCGTCAATTTTCTGTCCATAATGGCAGCATATTGAACACCCTTTTGGTTATATTTGGCCACCCTCTAAAATTGAAAATTTGTTTATTCATTATTGCCTTTTGTATAAATTTTGAATGATTACTGTAGAATACGACTTGAAAAAGTTTTAAAATTGTTTACATTTTCGTGTTCAGAGCCATTGTTCTTTGCTTCTGGTACAGCAAACTTCAGGAAGCAATATACAAATTATATTCCTTAATATGGTTTATAAAATAAAACGCTATTTTTTACTTTGAGACATACCTAATACTGTCCCTCACAACTGTCTGTACGAAACTTTTTACATAAAATTGTTCTTTTGCTTCTCGCTTAATTAACTGAAAATATGTTTATTGATTATTGCCTTTTGTACAGATTTTGATTGATTGCTGTAATGTGACTTGAAAAAAGTTTAAAGTTGTTTGCATTTTCATATTCAGAGCTTTCTTTGCTTCTGGCATGATGAACTTCAGGAAGCAATATACAAATTAGATTCCTTACTAAGGCTTATAAAATACAACGCTCTTTTTTACTCTGAGACATAATACTGTTCTGTAAGCAACTTTTTTTACATAAAATTATTACTAGTCTTTTTTATAATTTTTCGCAACACTTTCTGCCTATAATGGCAGTATATTGCATACTTTGTTTTTTATATTCCGCTATCGCCTCTTTTGCCCCTCGCATAATTAACTGAAACTACTTTGAAACAAATATAGAGAAATACAAGTTTTAATAAAAGCATAACACAAATAATTAAATATTTAGCAATTAAAAATTATAAAAATCTTGATTTTGAGTAAATGTGATTATGAATGCCATCTAATAACTAGAATTTGTTGAGAAACGTTTTGCAGATTATTTTATAATTTATAATTTTATAAATTTTATATGACACTTTTACGTAAAAATATTTGAAGAGATTTTTAGCGATCTTGTACCTTGATATATTGCGAACTTTGCTATTCTTTTTTGTTGAAATTTGGAAAGTAAATTAGCTCGTTCTCCCAACTAATTATACGATAAGAGCAGATGATGTCCCAGCATTTCAACTACTGATCAGTTGTGTCAAAGAGCAGAACTGAGCAAAAAGTACTACCTTCCAATAACCGCTGATGGCTTTAAGGGAATGTGGTAAATAGGAAGCACATAAACTGGCCAACAATATGATCGGTGAAAAGTTTTTCTACCCTCATTTTTAATTTTTTGTAAATTTTAAAAAAATGCTTTTTTCAGTGCTGTTTTCGACTCCCATTAGATGGGGTCAACTAATTTATATATGATACTAGATCAAGGTACCTGTCTTGAACTGGTATCATATATAAATTAGGTAAATATATTTGAACATATTTGCATTGCCAGTCCTCAGTCTGAAGAAAAGGTTGTAAGTTGGCCTGAGCACCGAATATAAATTAATTGACTGCATCCCTTTTACCTGAAAATCATACAAAATCTGCACCGACCGCAAGAGAAACTAAAATTGCTCTGACCGCAAATGGCACGACCGCATTTTATTATTTCTTTTGGGCCACCATTATCCGATATTGTCAGTCAGCATTATAAATAGTTATTCCTTCCCAAAATGTAACTTAATTTCTAAAGTTAATTTTAAAAAGTCTGATTTAAAAGTCTACATTTTAATGTATAAAATAATTTTTTATCTTTTTGGGCAGTGCGGTCCTATGGTTGAATAGGTGACAAGGAAATATCCAGTACGAGAGATAATCAAGCTCGTATATTATATTAAGGAAAAATGTTAATTAAAATCTAGAAGATGCAGGTTGTATCTTTGGAAAAACCGAACTAATGGAATTAGATGCAGAATTGAATTTAATATCAGGGTTGCATATAATGAGTACGATTTATTGGCGGTTGAAAATAGTTTAAAGTCGAACCAAAAATATTAGGATTTAGAACGAAGCAGATAATCCACATATGGCAGTCTTGTGGTGAACATTACGACTTTTTCAAATTTTTCGCCTAGAAATTGTATGTGATACTTGTGAAACATCGGTTTCTAGTCTGTTTACATAATAGTAAAAGTACCTCAAAATGTCGGCCGCATGCGAGAAGTTTTCAAAAAACTATATTTTTAAGGAACCATAAAATGCAGGAGGGGCGTTTCATTACGCAGACGACTTTTGCAGAAAGGTCCTTTGTAGGGGCTGTACTGGGATAAGTTCAACTGAGATAAGGTGTTTGCTGTTGCTTACTCGAAATATGCCTTATATGTGCGTCGACTGTTTATCAGGGATTCAAAACGCATTAAGCCTAAATAATCTCGTCTGTGCCCTGGAAAATGCATTAAGCGAAGTAAAATCGTCAACTCCCAGAAGCTAGACGAACTCGAGAAACAAATTCATGTTATAAGCAGTGAAGTTAAGAGTTTGAGAACGAGTTTCCAAAGCATTTTTCCTACAGGTGTATATACCTCAAGTATAGATCCTTTGCTTTGACACTAGTAGCTTCACTAGAGGAGGTGGAGTTATAATAGCAGTTCGTAAAACAATTACTAAGAAAATTTTACCTGCAACCGAACACATAGAACATTTATTTGGTAAAATCAATTATAATGAAAACAAATTCATTTTTGCTACAGATTACTTTCCGCCAAGATGCTCCTTTGAAAAATATGTGGAATTTGAAGAGAACTTGGAAAATTTAACAGAGATCATAAACTATGGATCTTAAGGGATTTTATTCTCCCCAATAGCCTATGGACCAAGGAACAATTGGTTTCAGTAGCAACTCCTTTGGCGAGAAGTACACAAAATAAAATTGAATCTATTCAGGTATTATCTCACCTGTGCTCCTATCCTAACCTATATGAAATAAACACTGTTAGCATCATAAACAATGGCTTCTTGGACCTAGGGTCTTCACAAGACTGAGATGTCACGATAATTCAGGCAAAAAATGCTCTATTGCCTATAGACGTTGATCATCCACCACTCTCCTTTTCCTTGCAATGTAAATCCAAACATTTTAACACCACCGGACTGAAGATCAATGGCTTTTACAGAGACTTTCAATCAATGGACATAAACGCAGTGACAATTTCTTTTTATCCCCAGTTCGATTAGCAAATCTCTTAATGATATAATCAGAATAATTTATGATATTGTTTACTTAACAATTTTCGTTCCCTAAAAAAAGGTTAAGTTAAAAATTTTCCTATTTGGTTTTCCGAGAAGTTTTAAGTAATGATTATTGAAAAAAAAAACGAAAAATATACCTTAGGTGTGTGTTTTACTCAGAATAAGTGTTCCATTCTAAGAACAAAAGGTAAATCTTTAAAAGAATGGTGTTACCAAAATTACATAGCCCTAACAGAATCACCTCTTAGGCATAATATTAAGAATTGTTGGAAATTTGTTAGTAACAAAAAGGAAAACTGATGTCGCCAGTTTGGCGACATAAGTTCTTCTACAGGAGAAGATGTTGTTAACTTACAGAATACTTCCGAAAAAAGATTCGTTACCTTCTGGAGACATCAGACTTCTGCAGTTCAATATACCCATTTCATCAATTTATGAAAGGTTATCTGCTGTAGACTTAAGAAGGGACCAGGTCGTGACGGTCACCCACCATTTCCCTTTAAACATTGTAGCTTTTGATTTTCTCGACCTCATATTATTGCGAATTTATCCCTAAAACTGGAACTTTTCCGATTTATTGGCCCTCAAGCTTTGTTATCCCCATTTTAAAATCAGGTGGTAAATCTCAAGTCAACAACTACAGGCTCATAAGTATCTTAAGTAGTATTCCAAAGTGTTTAAAAACTTAGTTTGTGACTATCTGTCTGCTAGTTTGAATGGCTAGTCAACAACTGGTTTGGATTTCTGTCACAGCGCTCCACTGAGCTAAACCTGCTTACTTTTACGGATTTTCTTTTAGAATCATTAGAAGAAGGATCCCATGTATATGCTATATACAACGATTTCACAAAAGCTTTTGACAGAGTTAACCATAAAATCCGAATAAAAAAACTGAGAGATTTGGGAATTCAGGGAGAGCTTTTGAAATGGCTGACATCCTACCTCACAGACAGAATTCAAATTGTACGTATTCAAAGCTTTTATTCTATTGAAATTAAAATACCATTAGGTGTTCCACAATGTACCTGGGACCTCTCTCTACTCTTGAATATTTATGTTAGTGATATTGCATCCTGTTTTCTGTTTGCATGTTTCTTCCTATTTGCTGATGACCTGAAATTTTACATAAAAATCCAAGATCAACATGACTTCAACAGACTCCAATCTGATCTAGACGGTCTAACTTAGTGGTGCGATCAAAATGGAATGGACCTTAACATCAATAAATGCCAATGAATGATCTTCAGCACAGGAAAAAATCCTATAAATCATGTTTATAATATTAAATGATCAACTTTATTGCTCGCCTCTGAAATAAAAGATCTTGGAGTGATGCTTGATAGGCATTTACCTTTCACACCTCACTTAGATTTAGTAGTCTCTAAATCACTACGAATCTTGGGCCTTATCAAATGTAGTACCAAGGATTTAATATTCCCTCCATCAAATTACTATACTGTTCTCTCGTGCGACCACATTTGGATTATTGTTCTTCAGAATAGTATATAATGTTCATATTTGGGATATCGAAAGAGTACAACCTAAGTTCCTGAGAGATATTGCATATAAGAAATACCAAAGAACTGAAAACATAAACTACTCAAATCTTGAAAACCAACCTCCATATAATTTACTCCACTCTCATTCTCATGGGCCGGAGCTCACAAGTAAAACAGGGCTTCAGGCTTCATGTTCCCTCTTGACAAACCAAGCCAAACCACTCTTTCCAAGTAAATTCCCATGGTACAAACTATGGCCAAAACTCATTTTTGACTACATCAGCTAGACTAGAAAATAACTTTTTAGCCAATTTGGATTGTTTTCAAAATCACAAAGTATTTAAGAAACAATTAAAAGACTGTCAATTAGGGACTAATGTTTTCCAAAACGTTATTTCACTCCTTTTTACAGCAAAAAAACTTAAATACTTTTGTTCCAGCTAAAACTCTTACTTCCTGTAATCTTGTATATTATAGTTATATGTAAACTATTTTAAATTGTTTAATTTATATGTTTGTGATGCACATGGGCGTAGACAGGATTTTTTCCCAGGGGGGCGAACCGTGGACAAGGCCGCAGTGGTACCCAGCAGGGAAGGCTAACCCGGCATGAATGGTATGTTCCAAAATGATTCGGTTAAATTCCCATGGCCCCCCCTGGCCCCTCCCTGTCTACGCCCATGGTGATGCATAGGTTAGAATATAAATTAGTTAGTTAGTTTTCAATTATTGTTTCGCAAATATTCTTTATATTGGGCAATAGCCCGTTGATAAATAAACAAATAAATAAATTTAATTTAAGAAGATACAAATCAACTATCTCTTATAAGTATTATGCTTCATATCTAGGGTGATTGAGATGGTATCGAGTCATAACCGTATTCATATGTTACAGACAAAGCAAAACGACCAGCCAGACTCGCAAGATGGAGTGCAGACTTTCAAAAAATGCGAGGAGCCGATCACGGAGCCAATACGAAACAAAAATATAATAGACGATGATATAAGCCAAAGTGACAAATCTTCGCATATATCTTCTAGATTGAGCTGCGTCACCAAAAGCCAAATGAAAGGTACTTTTAAATGCAAGTATACGTAATATATCAAAAGTGTGACTTCTTCCTGCACTCTCATTAATGCATTATATGAAGATGGTTTCATTATTACTGAAATTGGAATTTTCATATATGTTTTATTCCTACGGGTGTTTTTTCCCAAATTGCAATCTACTTCACTAATGCAATTTTTCATTGACTTTGTGATTGTATCCTAAAGCTTCTTATGAAAACATTGAGACGATATTTGTAATATAAATGGTTGTTAGACATGCCAATAATATGAAAAGTTATTAACAAATTTGATGGCGCAAACCAGCATATGTCAAAATTTAGCCGATATTGGACCATACAAAATAAAAACTCA
The DNA here is from genome assembly GCA_016904865.1 of Pissodes strobi. NCBI lineage: Eukaryota > Metazoa > Arthropoda > Insecta > Coleoptera > Curculionidae > Pissodes > Pissodes strobi. Next base: position 211 of record MU186232.1, on the reverse strand, counting down.
TGTAACAATTGCTACTCAGTAATTATTTTATATAAGCCTTTATTAGAATTTTCATATATTTTTTTTTGTTGTAAATGGTTAGAAAAGAGAAACGCCGCATTAGATACAATTTATTTATTGCTTCAAGTGAACACTATTTTTGTACAACCTATAAAATCATCTAAATTTTGACAAGTGCGGACTCAAGCACAAGATATCCAATTTACCCGCT
>MU186231.1:79703-94448 GCA_016904865.1 Pissodes strobi | reverse complement strand
GAAGGGGCGTGTCAAGGTCAATAGGAGGGGGTAGGTCGAGATTTGGAGGTCAGATACAATGCCATATCCTTGCACATGGGCTACACCTTCGCGTAGGTTGGGGAAGATGAGTATGGTGTTATAAAACAGTTGCCATAATAAGTTTGATATTCATAGTGTTACCATCTACATAAGTTTTAATTTTATATTTATACGTAATTTTATTTTATTTTATTCTCATAGTGTTTATAGTGTGTATTTAATTTATTATGGACAACAATAATGCGTTTTGGCATGGGCGTTTTCTGCGAATGGAAGGCAGAAACGTCAGGATTGTTGCGGGCTTTCCCGTGGGGTTAAACCCACAACAACCCCTCGAGCAGCCGCAACAACCCCTCGAGCAGCCGCAACAACCCCTCGAGCAGCCTGAACATCTCGGCGAGCAGCCGCAACAAGTCGTCGGGCAGCCGCAAGACGTCGAGCAGTTGCAACAAGCGGTTGAGCAGCTACAACAACAACTGCAAGAAACCGTCCAGCAGCTGCGACAAGCTGTCGACCAGCTACAACAACTGCAACAAGCCGTTGTGCAGCTGCAGCATCAACATCAACAGCCGCAGCAACCACCCCAGCAACCACCCCAACAACATTTCAACAATGTTAGGAGGAGACTGTTTCTGGATGCTGCGTCCTCCGATGAGGACTCCGATGTGGACTTTGAGGCGGCGACACTTCGGTGGTTGTTGCGGCCACCTGTTCAGGATGCTTCATGTTCAACAACCGACCCCGACCTATAGATTTTAAACAATTTAGTGCCCCATCAACATTTAGTGCCCCCAAATCAATTAGTGCCAGTAGAGACGATTTTAGGATTAATATTTAATTAAATTAGTGCATAAGTAAGTACATAATATGGTAAATTTTAAGGTAATAAATTATTTTTTTCAAAATTTTCAAGTAATCTACTTTTTAAACAACATTCTATTAGAAAACTAATTGCTTAAAGTACACAAAAGGTCAAATTTTAGCTAATAAATATTTTTAAATTTTCAAGTAATCTACTTAACGTTTTATTAAAAACGCATTACTTAATTATTAGATTAGTACACAAGCAAGAAAATAAAATAGCCATTTTTCGTTGATAAATAATTTAAAATTCATATTAATCTTTTATCATCTATAAATATGAGATAATAGGATTTTATGTATAAATATATATATATTTGTAGTATTATATCAAATGTGCATATCGTAAACAGTATTTAAAAATATTAGAATTATTATTTTAATAAATTAATATGTGAGCAAGCAAATGAAATAGCGTTTTCGTTAATAAATTATTAAACCTCATATTTAATATTTTATTATCAATTAATGGTTATTGGAAGTATACCCCAAATATGTCCTTCGTAAACAGTAAATAAAATATTTACTAGTAGTTAATTTTTATAGTTAATGCAAAAAAAAATTAAATAGCTTTCTCTAATATGTTAATATAGAAAAATGATCGTTCACACTCAATTTTGTGAGCCAGTTTGTCTTTAATATATAAATAAAAATATTTAAATTATTTTGTGAAATTTATTGTTGTTTTTTTAAATAACTACTATTTTATTTTAATACTAGTTAAATTGAATTCAAAATTTGTATAGTTGGTTATTTTTATAGTTAATATAAGAAAACGATTGAAATAAGCTTATCTAATACGATATTATAGGAATATGAGTGTTTGCATCAATATCAAAAACTTCATTAGTAACATTACAATAGGTTAAATAAAGGATATTTAAATTATTTTGCCAAATTTTATTGTTGTTTTTCAAATAACTACTATGTCATTTTAATAATAGTTAAACGGAATTCAAAATTTGTATAGGTTATTTTTTTTATATAGTTAATCCAAGAAAGCGATTAAAATAAGCTTATCTAATACGATACTATAGGAATATGAGTGTTTGCATCATTATCAAAAAATTCATTAGTAACATTACAATAGGATGAATTAAAATATTTAAATTATTTTGCCAAATTTTATTGTTGGTTTTCAAATAACTACTATGCCATTTTAATAATAGTTAAATGGAATTCAAAATTTGTACATGTTATTTTTTTATAGTAAATACAAGAAAACGATTAAAATAAGCTTATCTAATACGGTACTATAGGAATATGAGTGTTTGCATCAATGTCAAAAACTCCATTAGTAACATTACAATATACACAAGCGTTTGGTATGGTTATGTGATACAATGATCTGGAACAAATTATACATTTCAAATCATTAATTGAATATTCCATTTTCCTCTTATAATGGGTATTAACATGTTTATGAATAGTAGAATTTTGAAAAAAACTGAGATGAAGTGAAAAACAAAAATAACACAATATATGATCTTCTCTATCCGGAAATGTTGTTACAACAGCATAACTCTGCGTTATGCAAAACACTCGGTTGAAAAAACCAATCTCATTATAGTTTTCAAGGAACACCAAATTTTCATCAGCATATTCATCTTCTGCATCCGTTTCCATTTCTTCTGGATTGGATGGTTCTGCTACGATTTGCATAAAATTGTTGACATCATGGTCACCTATAGATTGAAATTTTTCGATGTCTATTGAACCTAAATCTCTAACATTTAGAAAGTCCAAAACTCTCTGGATGTTTACATCATCCCTAATATCATCCATTTTGTATTGCTAATATCAAAACTTCTTTCTTCACTAAAAGCACTTATAATTGCCAGACAAATTTCTATAGACTGTTCGTCTATGGGATTTTTGTTATTTACTTTAATTTTTTCACCACTTGCTTTTTGGAACCACTATTTCTTTTTCGTTTTCTTGTATTCACCATTATCTACCTGTACAAATTTTGAATTAAAGTTTTGAACCCTAAGCTGCTACTTTTATAATAGCTGTTTAAGTGGGGAATAAAAGCTTAAGGTTACGTACAAAATGTGTCAAGGTTATACCAAAGGCAACACCTTGTTTCATGGTGGGAGAACGTCCTCGGTAGGCGGAGTGTCGACCTGTATCAAGGTTACACCGAGGCGAAATTGAACAAGGTTACATTACAGAGTGAATCAACACCCAGACTTATGTGTATCTTAATAGTAGAACTAACACTTTACAGGACGGCACAAACTTATTTCATGATGAGAGAGACTCCTCAAAACCCAACGAGAGAGAGCCCTCACGGAGGAGGTAATTACCTCCTCCGTGAGGACTCACTCTCGTTAACACACTACTCACGCTTTCGGGTGTTGGCCTCGGTTTCCAATATTTTAACATTATCAAAGTCAAATTTATGTTTCTTTGTTGATTCGTGATTGCATAAGGCTGTGACATTTTTTTTGTCATATTTATGGCTTTTAATTCTGTTTTCAAGGTACTGACTTGTTTGTCCGATATACACCCCCTGACAGTCCCCACATTTTATTTCGTATATTATATTGCTTTTTTTGTTCTTTGGTGTTTTTGTTTTAAGTTTAGAAACATTTCTAGATAATAAATTATGCGCTTTATGACAGATTGTGACATTATATGGTTGGTATAATTTTTGTAGGGGTTGCGATAGTCCGTTTACAAATGGTATAGAGGCGTAATGTTTATTGTCAGTATGATTATTTTTTTTCCTTTGTTCAGAATTGTACAGCATATGAATTCGGCTTTTAAAAAGTTTTTCAATTAATTCTAGAGGGTAGTTATTTAAAAGTAAAGCGTTTTTAGCTTTAGTAATAGCGGTCTTTCTGTATTCATGGTCTGACAGTTTTATGGCTCGATCGGCAAGGCCTAATACAACTGATTTTTTTTGGCACATTGGATGGTGCGAATTAAAATTTAAGTACCTTGCAGACCATGTAGGTTTGGTGTACCATTCTGTTGTGATTGTATTATTTCTATGATGTAAGGTGAGATCCAAAAAATTAATTTTTTGATTTTTTTCTATTTCGATTGTAAATTGGAGTTTTTTGTGGTAACCATTGAATTGTTTTAAAATGTTGTCAGTTTCATTGATTGGGTTGTGCTATGGGGGCAGCAATTTCAAGTGTAATTGCACAATTAGTCCTAGAAGATCTTGAAGAAACTGTTCTTTCAAAAGTAAATTACACAATCCCATTTTTCTTTCGCTACGTGGATGATTGCATAACAGCTGTCCCAATCAATGAAACTGACAACATTTTAAAACAATTCAATGGTTACCACAAAAAACTCCAATTTACAATCGAAATAGAAAAAAATCAAAAAATTAATTTTTTAGATCTCACCTTACATCATAGAAATAATACAATCACAACAGAATGGTACACCAAACCTACATGGTCTGCAAGGTACTTAAATTTTAACTCGCACCATCCAATGTGCCAAAAAAAATCAGTTGTATTGGGCCTTGCCGATCGAGCCATAAAACTGTCAGACCATGAATACAGAAAGACCGCTATTACTAAAGCTAAAAACGCTTTACTTTTAAATAACTACCCTCTAGAACTAATCGAAAAACTTTTTAAAAACCGAATTCATATGCTGTACAATTCTGAACAAAGGAAAAAAAATAATCATACTGACAATAAACATTACGCCTCTATACCATTTGTAAACGGACTATCGCAACCCCTACAGAAATTATACCAACCATATAATGTCACAATCTGTCATAAAGCGCATAATTTATTATCTAGAAATTTTTCTAAACTTAAAACAAAAACACCAAAGAACAAAAAAAGCAATATAATATACGAAATAAAATGTGGGGACTGTCAGGGGGTGTATATCGGACAAACAAGTCAGTACCTTGAAAACAGAATTAAAAGCCATAAATATGACAAAAAAAAATGTCACAGCCTTATGCAATCACGAATCAACAAAGAAACATAAATTTGACTTTGATAATGTTAAAATATTGGGAACCGAGGCCAACACCCGAAAGCGTGAACTGCTAGAATCTATTGCCATCCATAAAAACGCAAACGCTGTAAATGACAAAAAAGATATTTGCGATATAAACAGAATTTTTCGTGCAGTACTCTAGAAACCTTCACACAAACCTAAATCGGATTCTGTCTGTCCTATTGAGATTTTTTTAAAAGTAATTTTAACTTAAATGTTGTGTGATTGACTGAAATAATTGTATTTATATGACTGTGTAATGTCCAAGTGCAAATCTTCGTGTATTTTAGGTAAGTTCTCGAACTTGGGTGAAACAATTTTTTTTTTTTTTCCTTCTTTTAATTATCAACATAACTAGTAATAAAATATTGCAGCAATTTTGAAAGAGACACTATAACTAAGTCCACAACCATGGTCGATTTAGGTGGGTGGAATTGTTTAAATATAGTTAAAGTCTTGACGACGTACACTAAAGACTGATGACTGATGAATACTAATCACTGCAAATCTGCATTCTAGGTAAGAAACCTTTGTACTGGCTGATATGTATGCTTTAATTAATTATTAATTTTTGATAACAACTCTAAGGAAACGTATCTCAACACTTTTAACCAAAACAATTTTAAATATCTATACATACAACAAAAACAAAAAATAATTAATATGATAACACGTGAAAGTCAAGACAATTAATCTATAAGGCCGCCTACAGTATGTACATTTTCCTGTTCTTCTTTATAGATTTGCCTTTTTGAGAAAGACTAGTAAAGGTCGAAACGTCAAATTAAATAAAAATGTTTTTAAAAATCTAACAGATTGCTTCTGTCAATGACCGAACACCAAGAATCCAAAAAACTATAATTATAAAAATAACGGTCAAAGAAAGTAAACACATAGAAAATATATATATATGTATAGCCATATATATTTTTTTTTCACCTTATCTATTATCTGTAGGTACCGTAAGCAATATGCTTTCTATTCTTCAAGCCGAACTGTACATTCCTAAGAACTATAAACTAGATCTACGCTTAGACGCGATAGATGTGGGCATCCTCAACGTTCTAAAAGAAGAAAAGCCAATCACAATAAACGATGAATACGTGATGAAAAGAGACAGTTTTCACATAGGAAGAATGATACCACCCAATTTGAGCACCATAGTCGGTATGAGGAGTTTGCTAATTAAAAATCAACTATACAAGTCAAAGTGTGCCAAGCGGTCGCATATTTTTGAGGATTTTAGGTAAATATTATCATTTCTACTTTTACATCTAAGTTATCCAAATGTTTTAAAAAATCAAGAATATGCTACTTGCGGCCGAGATCTAATTAGCTACTGTCTAAAGATATGTTATTGTAAAACTGTAAAAATACCTACTAGGCGTCAAATGGCTGTTAAGCGTCTTGCAGAAACTTGTTGATAAAGTACCCACCACGTGGAGGTACGCCGCGCCGGCGGCGCCGTCTTGTAAGTAAAACTGGTTCCTGTGATCAGCCAGCGGCAAATTGTCTAAATAATCATTTTGAAGATTACATAGGATGTTCAGATACAGATAACCTTTTATACCTAAATATATTCAAAAATGTCGAACCATGTAAATTTTCTTAATAAAATCGTAGTGTCACGTCGCCATTATTTCTTATTGCACAATGAACATTAAATTACCAGGATTCTTAAAAATGTTGCCCTCTAAATTGTTACTTCTCAAACCACTGTCAAGGGCAGACATCAAATTACCAGCTTTCTTGAAAATGTTGCTCTCTAAATTGTTACCAAAATAAGACCAAATTCAACGCTGCGTGTGGACCACCTTCACGAGCTCAGAAGTTGGTTCGTAAACCAATTTTTTCCTTGAAAATTTTTGCTCGAATACTGACAGAATATATGCTTATGCTGAATTAAGTTTAAAGGCTCGGTAATAGGTGCCACCACATTTTTTTTAAATAATACTGCTCTGAAAGGTTTTACTACGAGCACAGCTAGAAAAAGCTTGGGAAAAAATCTTCATAAGAAAGTCAGTGAATATATCTATGGTTATGCGAACGCCCAGTGTGTGTGTGTGTGTGTGTGTGTGTCTAATGTTTGCCGCAGTACTAAACGACGTACAAAATTTAATTCAAAAATTGCTTTCTACAAAACCTCGCAAATCATGATCGTAATGATTTAATGAAAAAAATAATGCTTGTTTCTATTTACGAAATGTTCTACTTACTAAATTATTTTCTAGCGCGTATTGAATAGGTTAAATCATACATTAAGGTGATAAGTATCTTAAAATAATTTCTGAAAAACAAAACAGCAACATTCTTGATGCAGCAGTTTGCTTGGCACTTTCTTTTCTGTGCAAATGAAATTCATTGAATTGCGGCAATCCTAATTTTTGGTGGCAACAAATATATATATTTTTTTTTCAGGCAAGATGATGTAGAAAAGCAAGTGTTGTGGTGCATAAACAATCATCTTTCTAACCAATCCGAGGAGTTACGAAATGAGATGATATTAGAAAGAAACATGTTTTTTAGAAGATTCATCTCTCTTTTTAAATTTCCAGCTATTATGTCTTTGGTGGAACCATCAAATACTTTGGAAACGACATCAAAGCAAAGCAAGATCGAGGCTTCGAACGTGAGTGTAGCTTTGTTGTAAATAAGTATTTTACGATTTATTTCAAATAAATTGCTTGGTCAATTGAAATGAGCAATCAGGTTTTTCAAAACTGATTTCTCGAGATGATTCTACACTAATACAATATGCTGAAACGGCAGATCGGTTGGCAGGTTTTGCAATCAGCTTTGGTAAGCTAAATAAACTTCTGTTCACCTGAACTGAAATGTCTATGTTTTCGGTAAAATTTAAATTGTTACAATTCTTGGACAAAGTAAAATACCGTTATAGAAGTTTCTACATTTTATGGCAGGAAAAATTATTATTCTCGCTTGTTGTTAAAAGTTATTGTAAACAGGGTGTCAGAAATTTGTTTCAACGTTGATTAACTTTTTTTGAAGTGCATCAGAAGGCATTTAAAAATAAAGTGTTTTTATCAAATTTTTAGTATCTGCTTTAGTTTAAAAGATATCGATTTTCTTCGGAGAAACAAACACGTTTCAGGTTTATCGGTCCTTCACAACAGACACATTCTTTTCGTATTTTTATTCCAGTGTGTGTCGCTTTTATGGTTTGTCAAAATTTATATCAAGTCAAATTTAATAATGCCCCAGAGGCGTGCTTGAAGCCATTGAATAAGCAAATAAATTATTTATCCAAATCGTGTCACAAAGAACACAAAATGAAATGGCGTTAAAGAAAAGGAAATACAGATTTGGACAAAAATCTCTTAAAATGCCTGATCGAGATTTTCTTCAAGTTCTCCTCCGAGGATCTTGCTTCGAATATCCTCAGCTTCAATTTCGTTGAAAAATCACGGACAATTTATCTGTTGGCTTGTATGTTTATGTTTATATTTTCATTTATTCTTTGGTTTGATACTTCGAAAATGTGGTTAGATTTTGTGAAACTGGTCGAATTTATAGAGAATAAAATCGGCAAATTACAATAATCGAAACTTGCGAAGAGTTTCATTGGATTCAGCCTGGGCGGTCCTAAAGGTAGTACTCTAAAAGAGCCAAAGCCTGAGGTTATCAGACAGCAAAAGGCCGTAATAATTGAAATATTCACCGAAAAGTTTAAAAAATTCGAATTAAAATTCAAAATATAATTCATAAAATACTCAGGGCTAAGTAAAAATACGACTTTTTCATTATAATTAGTTTTAACTTCTGGCATGTCATAAGACATCATTTTAGACGTTATTTTTGGGGTCGAACTGACAATTTTTTTCGGACTGAATACTAAATTAACGGTTCTGAATTTTATAACACAATATTTACAATTTAATAAATTAATACCACTCGTTGATGTTGAAACATCGGTTGACTGATTTATTGGTACATTTTCCAGCACCGAGGGCGAAATTGTTGATTTTTCACCAAAAATCGCAGCTGAAATCCCTTCTTATTTTGGTGCAAATTCTGAATGTGCCCTTCAGGAACGGTGTTACTCTTCCAGCCACCGTGTCGTTTAACTGTTAAGATCCACACCAGAGTCTGCCAGTAGGGGCGCCTACGACCTCCGGAAACAGTGACCAGTATATTCGTTCGAATATGGTAGATTCAGGAAGACTACAATGTTTTTTGGAAATAGTTTCGAAAGTGTGGAGTCCCACAGATTGTTTCGTACACTTATTATGCCTAAGTGACAGCAAAAGCGGCCTATTCAAATCGGCTTTTTTGCTGAATAATCCCTCAAAAGCTGTACCATGTTCAATCCATGAAATTCGCGCGAAATCATCGTTTTTGTATTTGGAATCACAAACCCAAACAGTACTTGTTCATCATGTACGTCTTCTGATCTCAAATCTTTCAGTTCTTCTCTTCTACAAGCCCTATTTACAGCACCACCACTTTTCTCCGCAAGGAACTTTCCTTAGGATGCGAGATTTTTTGGGTTTATATTGTAACATGATTAGTTAATTGCTTAACAACCGATCCGTATGCCGCTACTTATAGGTGTGGGTCGTAGACTTGACAGCTGGGCAAAGGCGCTTCTAAATTTTCTATTATGAATATATCAATGATTTTTAAGTATTATTGGGGTAATAAAATTTAGAAAAATACCCTACATAAAATGTCGAGTAACATTAAAGTGACTTTGATTTCCTCATACTAAATAAACATCAACATTTGAATATTGTAATAGATGGTGACGATACGAAAACAGCTGAATAAGTAAAATATCTGGAAATTATTATTCAAATTGTGTATTTATTTTGGAATATCCGACTAAAATCATTATAAAATTCGATTTATTAGCAAAAAGGTGTATTATTTTATTTAGAAAGTTGGGTACAATATAACAATTTTGCCTCTTTTTCATATGAGCAGATGTACTGAAATAGTATATACGATGATGGTATAAATTGGTTAATTGTAGAAAAATTCTATATAAATTTAGCAATTTGCTAATTATCACATACTACTACTTATACTGGTATTTGTGTTTAATAAATTAGCTAAAATTGGATCGGCTGTCATTCTAAATTTTTTTAATTGATGAGAAATGAAACGTTAATTTCAGATCTGCTTTGCCCGACGACATTTGTATATGTCTGTACTCTTCTACTTTAGTTTTTATTTTTTGATTTCTTTCAAGTCGCTAGTCTAGTGTTAGTACCAATATGAATAAATTTGTATTAAAAGTATGCACGGGAATCTACAGTTTTGAGACTATTAGTTTGAAGATATTAAGTTGAATGGACAAAAAGTACCACACTTTGAAACTATGTCCTATATAATATATAACATAACGAAGGGGATCCGAAATCATTTTTTCTTTTTTTTTTGCAGGTCAGAACGTACAAGAAAAGGTCCAGAACTAATCCACTATTAGCACAAACTAACCCAACCCATCCTGCTCCTTTTGAAGGTGTATACATCAAACAGTTAGAACCAGTGGAATTTCAAATACCCACAGAGGAGGATCCCTTACAAAACAACAACCCAGCAAATAATTTTTACGACACCAGCGCACTAAATGAAACTACCGATAATAGAATACAGTCAGCATCTGCCCAGCCTCCATGTCCTATAAACCCTGCTTTAGAAGGCATACGAGTGAAGGCAAGTTTGAGCATGGTGGATCGACTTAAAAAAAGAATAAGTCAGACTATCCATGATCTCACACATTCTCCACCTGCTAAACGGTTTTTTCACCAAGACACTGAATTTATTCAGCGTAAATTGGAGTCTCCTGATGAAACAATTGAATCTGGCATAGTTAGAAGTAATACTATTGCAACTGTATTAGAAAACAATTGTCAAGATGCTAAGAAGAAAATAAGAAGTAAAAGAGGCAAAGTAGCCAAGAATGCATGTTTGCACAAGCATGTTACTGAACCTGCTGCACCAACTCCGACCAGAGCTTATGTTTCTAAAGCAAAAAAGAGGGATGTTACAGGCACCGTGAAGCCAGTCCCCGCCAATATTAACGCAAAGACTGAAAATTTGAATGTTATAAAAACCGAAAATACCTTTAACTTGTATCCTGGGGAGTCCCAAAGCAACTTTAATTTGGGCAGGGGAGAACTAATTTTGGAAAACAACTCTACAAACAACAGTAAAAGTTCAGTGAATCAGGACCTTCAAGACCTAAAATTACTCGACGATATTCTAAAGAAAGAAAAGAATACTGTCGAGGAGTTTTTTGATTTTTAAATATTATGAAAATATTTTTAATGAAGTTCGAACAGTGATATAACCTAAACAAATACATTTATGCAGGACGTAAAACTATTTGACGTTTTTTTGAAGAAGAATCCTAACACTGCTGATAAGTTTTAATTTAGAAATATTATTAGATAAAAGTAAGTGTTACCTCTTAGGTCGATTTTTTTTTCAATAATGTGCCGGGCGTCAGCCAAAGTATTGCCCAAACAGCAAAACAGAATTAGTTCCATCTAAGATACAATTAGATTGATAACATAATTTTGAGTGCCTGGTGACGCGTCTGTTAGGGCTTTGTACATGGGATTCTCGAATATGAGTTCAGAATTTTATTATTCGCTGACATAAGGGCGCTTAATCAATTCTAGCCAGTAAACTAGGTTTTTCTGCAATTTGAAATGTAATAATGCCATCACAATCAGCATATAAGCTCTTCCTTTCATTTGAGAAGAAAAACGATACAAAACCTAAAGTGTTTCCTATCCTGGGTCAATTTTCATCGTTTTACAATCTCGTTTTCCGTGTATTCCCTTCCCTGTAGTACAAATTGAAACAAAGCATATCTCTGACTCCTCATAATAAGTCCAAAAAAGCTTAAATTACGCAGTTTACTCGTGTTTTTTCAGTTATGCTATTCTTCCATTTGAAATGATGGAGCAAAACTTGTTAAAATAAGCTCTTCCTTTCATTTGAGAAGAAAAACGATACAAAACCTAAAGTGTTTCCTATCCTGGATCAATTTTCATCGTTCTACAATCTCGTTTTCCGTGTATTCCCTTCCCTGTATTACAAATTGAAACAAAGCATATCTCTGACTCCTCATAATAAGTCCAAAAAAGCTTAAATTACGCAGTTTACTCGTGTTTTTTCAGTTATGCTATTCTTCCATTTGAAATGATAGAGCAAAACTTGTTAAAATGACGGTTTGTCATCGTATTATAAAATAGTTTTAATTTTGCATCTATTATCTGGACCTCAAAACAATGGTAGTTTTAATGAATCTATTAAGGCAAACCAAAATTATTGCATATCATTGAGCATATTTAAATTCTCCTCTTCTCCACGTAGGACAACAGCTACAGCAAAAGTGTGAAACGAAACGTTTGGAAAACGATACCATAATTTTGATCAACTCGCTTTTTCTTCTATCTTGATTCTGAAATGTTTCTATATAGTTTTAGAAATTAAAAAATATTCTTATGAGATTTACTTCGTTTGTAAAGTCAGTGCAAAGGAGAAAATAATTTCCTACGCGTTTAATCTATCATTCAGAATGTTCAAATAATTCTGTAGGATTCATTTTTGTTAGTTACACAAACTTAAATCAGATGAACAATATCAGATGCAGATTTTCATGCAATATGTGGTGGTATTATTTCCTTACCAATATATTTCTCCTACGTGTTCTATTAATGGATATTTCAGTTTTCGTTTATTATGGTGGCAACTATATGAAATGGCTATTCTCTACTAGACTTATGTAGAAGTAGATAAGCTTAATATTGTTCTGAATGAGGTTAATAACTAGTGGACTGTATAACTTCAAAATTGTGCACTGATTGATTGATTTTATTTTAAAAATTTTAAGAGAACAGAATGGGGAATACGACAATCGAGAACATCTCTTGACGTTCTGTGCTGTTCTGTCTTTCACCCATCTTCACCTCGACCATCGTAGAGTGAGATAGCAAATATAATTCTGGTGCAGGTGCCAGGTAAATGAAATGTTGATTAAGGCCAGACTTGCCGCCGACCTTGAAATTCCCACATTTCAGCAAATAAACGGCAAATTGTCACTAAATGAAGCCTCCAAGTTATTGTTGTAGAATAACTATTGTCTATAAACTAATTATTAGGACATCATCGGGTCTTTATTAGGTAGTTCAGCATCTAGTGATAGTGGGCAAACTTTATTTATTGCGCGCTTAGCGTAACTGCATCACTAAATCGTACATTAATCACTGACCATTCCTTCTAATCCAGGAAACAATTCCCAATTTGCCAGGGTAATGGTGGCAAGTTGTCGTCCTTGATAACCACTAATTCTCCAACTTGAATGACACTGGATCCCGATGACTCCATTTTTGACGAGTTTGCATCTCTGAAATGCATTTTGTGTACCAACGTCTTGAATTTAATACCGCTTCGATTTGCTGCAGAACAGTCATAAAGTCTTCGAAGTGTAAGTAGCTGTTACCGACAACGTGTTTCAAATGTTGTTTGAAACTTCTAACTCCCCTCTCATAAACCGCCAAAACGAGGAACACCGGGGAATGAAATGCGAATTCACTGCTTTGTTGGTCAAATTATGCTTAATTAGAATTGAATTAGCTTTCAAAAAAGATTTTAATTCAGAATTAGCCTCGGTAAACTTAGTGCCGTTGTCTGAAAAAAAAAACATTCAAAGGTTTACCTCTTCGAGAAACAAAACGCCTGAAAGTGGCTTCAAAATGCATCACTGCTTAGACTGGTAACTAGTTCTAAGTGGATAGCCTTTGTTACCAAAGGAATAATTCTGATTTATTGGTGAGATAGTTACGTAATTCAACACCCGCACTTAAAAGGATTTTACTAACATCGGTTTGTAACTGCAGTAGCTCAGACTCAGGATATGAACACGAGCAAGTCATCTATGTGAAAGCAATTTGTTATAACGTTACTAGCCAAAGGATATGCTCTTTCTTTTCAATAGCAAGTTGTAACAAACACGCGTTTCCAAAAATGGAGACCATGCCAGCCTGAACATTTAGTTCGTAACATTTCAATTTTTCGGATTCATTGGTTCGCTAAAATATGCGCTGATAACGTCTGTCTGCGTTGTCGACAAGTGTCTACCTATACACTGGCCGTGTGACAGTCCGGCTGTAATTTCGGTGTATGTAGATTTTCATTATTCGCCCCACATACTGTCTTTAGTTGAGTCAATCAAAACGTAAACATAAAACCGTTCATTTAGCTATAAAAGCTGAAATATTAAAAATATTTGATAAAAGCGAAAAAATGTGTGAACTTGCAAAGTATTGCAATATTGGAAGGGCTACCTACCATTCTTGACATTCGTCAACAGCGACCTAAAATTGAAAGCTTTGTGAAGACCACTGACAGTGGTCCGGGAAAACGACATACATTAAAAGCTGATCCAAACCTGGAGGAAGCACTGTATGCCGGGATTCTTCAGGAGCGTGAACATCATTCTCCGATTTCCGGCGAGATATTGAGAGAAAAGGGTAAATTGTTTTTTCTATCAGAAGGTAACGACGAAAAATTACTTCAAAGCAAGCGATTGCTAGCTTGATAAATTTAACAACCGCTATTGCTAGAAGTTGTCTAGCGACACAAATGCTGTGGACCCATTTATCGAGAGATTGAAGATCAAGTTTAGAGAAGGCAGCGGATCAAGTATACCACGCCGTAGTATGTAAAATACATATAAAATACATCCGTATTTTTATAATAAAAATGATTTAATATACATAATACAAATATTTTAAGTGCAAAATACAGAGTTGAAACCATTAAAAAATGTAATATCAAAAATTCATTGAAATTTTCTTATAATCTGGCGTTTTCCGTAATCCGGTCACCACTTGCCATTAT
>MU186231.1:0-59703 GCA_016904865.1 Pissodes strobi | reverse complement strand
TTCTTATTTAATAACAAATTACATTATATTTATTAAATAATAAAATGCGTAAAAAGTAAATTCCTCTCAGAAAAAAATTACGAACATAAGTTATAAAAATGTATAAACAAAACAACATACATTTTGAACTGATAACCACTTATGGGACCAAAAATAAAGCAAGTTGCGTTCAATAATAAATACTTCAATAAATCTGACCTTTCAAAACTAATGATAATATTCGTAAATATGATATATAAAGATTGTGCTAACCAGTAAAACATGAGTAAATTTTCTGAAATTTCGCATAGAAGATTTGTGTAACTCTAACTATTACGGAACTTGTAGGCATAAATAACTTTTATTAGTTAGTGATATTTTAAGATTTTATTAGTAGATCTTGGCTATGACTTAAATCATAATACATTTCTTATATACATAGTCAACCGTTCCACTGCTTGCTGCATAGTGGTGTTTTTATTACTAGTATTCATGCATATTTGAAAATCCAAGAATATTACTTCATAAGAGCAGAATTAATTAGAACATGGATCATATTTACACAAAGTAATTGAATGCACCATTTCGCACAATTACCTAGCAAACATATTATGATTAGCATAAACTGTATATACAGAGGCCCGATTATTTTATTTCTCATTTTTTTCAAAAATTGATGGCAAAAAATAGCGGGACATTGCACTTACTAACATAACAAAGTTGTCTTAAATATTAATTATTAAAACTAAAAATGTTTTGTTTTCAATTAGAAAGAATATAATATGAATATCAGTCGCAATAAAAAAATATAATATATGATAAAAATAAATTTGTCATCTTAGGCCAATTTTCACAATAAATATAATTTTGTTTGCTAGTTTGATCATTCGTCTAGGGATAGTTTAAAAATTACAATATGAAATGTTTCACATGATATCCGATTCATGTAAAAATTATAAATTTTATAAACGCAATAATAGATTGGTAATATGCAGTAATAGCCTTGAAATACTTTTTTTAGTAATACTAGAGAAAATGGTTTTGCTGATAAAAAAACAATTTAAAATTTTAAGCTGAAAGCATATAGGTTATGTTTTAGAAGACAGACTTTACATTCATATTTTCTATCAAATTCTCAATGAACTGCACATAGCAACCCTACAAAATTCCCAAAAATAGCAAACAAAAAATTTACATTAACTGAGGACCAGCAGCAATAGAATGATTTGTTACATAATAATAATAATCAGAATTCATGAGTTGATTATTGAATATATTTGAATTTAACTGTTAGTTGTATAGAAAAATGGTTGTTTAGGTTACAGTGTATGGAGCAAAGTTTTCATCATATGAGATCTCATTAATTTCTCGAAAAAAAATCTAATAAAACTGAGAGCATTATTAACAATATGACAGGTACTATGTTTAGGGTAATTTGGTATATTTTATCCAGCGCGGGATTCCGAGTAGCGGTATAGAACATGATAAGCTGTAATAATAATTTGAAACGGCTGAAGTAGTACCGTACAATGTTACTGGGTGCTTACTTATATTTTAAATAAAAGGGATAATTTAAATAGACGTTGGTCGACAGATAAGGATTATTGTTTTACATTCTCCTAGTTACGGGTACCTTCAATTGTAGGTTTCACACCACTTTTCGGCAAACATACTTCCGCGCTTTTAGGAACAAATAATAAAAAAACTATTTTTAATACTAGGTACACCCAAAACCTCCCATCTCCATCATAATTATTTTAAACTAATTTTTCTAACAGCTCAAGCTCATCCGAAAATTGATACAAAAAAAAATGATCTTATTGTCACGTGGATAAAACACGTTAGGGACAAAATTAAAACTAACAAGAAATTGAAAGCACAATAAGCAATATTTTTAGCTTTTCTAGGTACTTAGTAAAAAAAACATACACCATATAATTCAAGTTTATAGACAAACGATAGCAGATCACAACATTAAGTCGATAAAAATAGAAATTCCTTAAATATAATTATTAACTATATGATGAAACTGATAAATATGAAAATGAAGGAGTAAGTCGAGAATTGATAAGCTTTAGTTCACACTAGAATTCATTCTGGTCCAATAATCTGATCGATAAAAAGTATGTTTCTTCTTTATGTTAAATCGCGTCAAAAAACTTACAGAATGGTTAAATTCATAAAACTTTATATTTTGAAGTGTTTTATTAAATATCATTACAATTAACTAAGACAGAGAAAGTTGAACTTATATAGTTATATATTATAGCAGTTTTAACCTTACTATAGGCAAAAACTTTATTATAGACTTTCAAAAAATTTTATAATACTTCTTTGCTAGTAGTTTTTCTATTTTCACTATTTTCAAACAGTATTTTAAATATTTTCTTATTGTGTGAGGTCACATAATTTCTACAACTCACGCAAAATAGCTTGGGCCCTGGTCTTGGCGTACGCAGTTAGTTATACTACAACTTCGCATTGTTTTGTCTTTTTCGCACACTGATATGTCTTTGTCCGACGTCTGTGCCCCTCTGGGTTCAAGCTACATTGCCGAAGCTGTAATTCTCGATATATTAACGCTTGAATATTAAGATTGGCACGTATGTTTAAACATTATTTCACTCCAATCCAACTAAAACTACTATTAGAGAGACCACTTATCTATAAACTGTCACAGATATCCTTCAAGCAGCCACTTTAAAAAATAAATGATTTTTTGAGCTTCCCATATGATGCGATACACTGTATATAAAACCTTTTAAAAATACAATAAAATATATTTTCTTCAGATCAGACTACCATATGTTTTAGTTAGGATACATCAAGCTTAGAATATGTAATAATGAATGTCACTTATTTTAATGCGGAAATATTTTATATTATTTGACAAAATTAGCAGCAAGAATTGTATCCTAAGTTGATTTATACATTCAACTAAGTGCAGAACAAAATTAACCCATGTATAATTTTTAGGTTATAACCGAACGCATAACAATATTATTTTTCAACGGGGTAATATTTGGTTTGGTTAAATTCAGAGGTACAAGGCAGACATTACGTTTTAATTACTCATTCATTAAATGTAAAAACTGACATGATGGCAGTAGTTTGAAAGTGTTCTTCAAACTCTATGGTTTATGACATAGAGAAGGCCCGACAAAACGAATCACTATATTAGACTTGATGCATCCCTTAAAAATCATTGAATTTACGACAGCCTAGAAGTACTGGCAATAATAGCCAGGGCAGCAGTGAGTACTGACCAAAATAGCAGAGTTGCTTCTAATTTACTTGCTGCAAATCGAACACTATCCAAGACACGTTTCCAAATAGGGTTCAGTTTTTCGGCTTTGCTCGATGGCAATAAGTTTCTGGCCTTGAGGAAGTCTTCTAGGGCTGGAGAGTCTTTGGTATACGGTGGGAAGTATTCGCCTACTTTTTCTCTAATCCACCAAGCCGGTTGTGATCTAATGTAGAAATGTATTAGATTATTTCTGTTTATTAGGCGGGGTACATTTGAAATCGTGGAAATAAAATCCATAGAAATAGTATTCTAAACAACACGTTTTGAAAACGAATCTTTTCACACAAATGGCACTTGGGTGGGTCGAGCCGAGAAGGTTAATGCCATGAGTCAAATGTTTGTATGTTGTTTTCAAACTTTTGTTTATTATTTTTGTAGCACTTTTATACTTTACCTGTTAATTTTGTGATTATTTTTAGATTACTACGAATCTTATCTAACAAAACTAAAAGCACTTGAAGCTTCTATAATTTGAAAAATAATATCTATGGCAAAGCTTACCTATGAGACCAAGTTGTGTATTTGTACTTGTAGAGAACCCCTCTAATATATCTCGGAGGTTTATCGGCAAATGGCGAATGAGTTTTATCAATTAAACTCAGAACCTCTGGTTTTCCTGTCAATAGTCTGTGAGTTAGGGACAGCAACCATGGTTGTTTGTCATAGGTGCTTTGGGCTGCCCAGTACAGTTGCCAGTCCAGTCTCGGGGAGTATGGGGCTAAAATAAATAAATATATTTAAACCTAATATTTTATAGGGTATTACGCCATGTACAGGGTGTCCGGTTAAAAATGTAACCCCCCTTTAACTTTTTTATTTACTCTCGTATAAAAAAATGTTAAGTACAAAACTTGTAAGGATCTTCATAGTTTTCTGCAGTGTTGAACAATTGAACATCGAAATTCTACTGTGCAAATTAAATTAATGTTTTTTTAATGGGACACCCTGTATATTCTTCCGGATATCAGTAGAGCTCATGATACAAAGAATAACAGGTATGATATTGCGCACGCCACGATCAGCTGACTCGCTCCTGTCGACGTCACAATGAGAGTTGCCGTCATTAAAATACACCGGTTTACAAGGGGACTTTCATGATATTTTAAGCTTTGTTTATTTTGCCGTATATTTTGCGGTGTTTTGTCAGCATTTTATGAGATTTGTGGCATTTAAGTTGAATTTGGAGACTCTTTAGCGTAAAAAACTTAAAACAAATCAGATTATTAAAACTATTTTGAACTATTAGTTAGTGTGACTTTAGTAATAGTGACTTTGTGTGGACAATAGTAACATTTTGTTGTTTTAAATGCTATATGACGTATAATAAACAATTAATTATTAAGAAAGTGATTAAGACAACATGAATTTGTGATTTTTAGCATTTTTAAGGTTAGTTATAAACTACACATATTAAAAATGCGTTGTGCTGTAGCTGGATGTCTGAGTGATAATCAGACAAAACGTGCTGACAAATCTGTAAGATTTCATGCTTCTCCCAAAGATAATATTGTCGAAAAACTGTGGGTTACTGCTTGTTGCCGTACAGACCATTCTAATACTAAAACCTCGAGAATTTGTTCAAAATATTTCTAGTCAGAAAACCATGAAATAAATTTGCAACATGCATTGTTGCAATACGAATCCAAAAAAGGACCCAGTCTAAAGCGCAATGCAGTACCTTCTCTTCATCTGCCAAAATCAAAAGATTTATCTGTAAACCAGGTAAAAAGACAGGAGAGGCTTTCGAAGAGAGAATCGAAGAAGTTTGTGGAATATATCATTGCTCAGTGCTAGTGCAACAATGGATTTTGTGGATTACAGATATATAACATTGGATAATAAACAATTATTTGTAAATATTTTTGTAGATCTGCGAAAGTACTGATATTTTACCCAGTGATTGTGGTGTGCCGCACGGCTCGGTTCTGGGGCCATATTATTCTTTTCACTATATGTATTTAATTTAAGATGTGCAGGACTTATGGCGCAGTACTTTACTTTTGCTGATGATACAGCTTTGGTATACACAGGTGGGGAAGTTAATGCATTAAATAGGCTTGTAAATGACGACCTAAAGTTGTATCTGAACTGGTTTTACAATAAATTAAAAATCAATACTGACAAAACAAATTTCTAATATTAACATTGTTGTTGTGATATACGTAAATATAACACTAAGTAGGTCCCAAAATAACATTTACAAAATAATGACTAATACAAATATAGGCCTAAATAACCTGTATGTGCAAGCATGTAAATCGTACAATAGAGTACTGGAAAATATTAGAAATATTATTAATTATTTTCTTTATAAATTGATAAATGTTTACATTGATAGTAAGGAGTTTTTAAAAAAAATCTTTTTTAGAGTTGGCCAGGCAAATACGAGATGTACAGATTTGTTATTTATGTAGGCACCTAGAACTAATCTTTATAAAGATTCTCCATTGATAAGGCTGTGCAATAATTTTAATAGGTATTGTAGTATTGTATTTCAGTTGAATTGTTTAAAAAACAAATAAAAGGAGAAATAGATATAAGGATATGTTCCTAGTTTGTAGCTTTGGTTTTTAGTTTCATTGTATTTATTATTGGCTTTGTAAAAGTTGTTGATACAAGAATAAATAAATTATAATGTTTTTATAAAACTGTTTAATTGGTATCTAAATATTAGTTAGAATCCCTCCGACACAAAAGTTGTAATTATGTTCGAGGCCAGAGCTTAAAGTACTGATCAAGGATTTATGTATTTATTGTATTGTAATCTTGAGTTGTATTAAATAAATGTTATAAAAAAAATAAATAAAAAGTTTGTTTAAAAAGCCATGTTTTATTTTTTTGTCATTTTTAAATAAATACAATTCCGATATGAGAAGATAAATAAGTAGATCTTTCCATCTGTGAAACAAAACAAATCCACTACACCTTCCCTTATAATATCAACTATATATCTATTATAATACCTAATATGTCTTTATGTTCCCTGCTATTATCTATAATAAAGTGTATATAGTAGCAACTCTGCTGAAATGTCAATTAACAAGATTTTAAATTATTCTATAACTTTCTTTTGATAAAATCTTTCTTGCTAAAGATTTGTTTATTATTTATAAAATTTCTAAGCATGATATCTTATATGTGCATTCCATATATTGAACATTATCTCTCAATTTTGATGTATATTGATTATTTATTTAGTTTATTAACAAATCAAAATAATAAAATACCTTTCAGTAACCTAAATAAAGCCAAAACAGTGATATATTAATAGCATTTTTATTCAAATGTCTAATAATGGTCAATTAAATATAATCGATATAACAGTTCTTACGGCAACTATTTCAAATAACTCTCATTGTGACGTAATACGCGAACTCGACCGAATTGGGCACTCGGGAATATCATACCTGGTATTCTTTGTATCATGAGTAGAGCTATTTAAGACCAGTTCAGTAATATAAGGTTTGTTGGGTCTAGCTATAATAGTTACCACGTAAATTGCAAGAATGTCGGGTATCTGATTATTACTGAACCCCTCTCCCAAATTCTTTATTTGGTGAGCTAGAAAAAAATGTATACAAAAGTTGTAGGTTCCTTCAGAAAATTTTCCTTCAGCTTCTGAAGGAAGAATGTTTTTCTAGCTCACCAAATAAATAATTTAGGAGAAGGGTTCAGTAATAATCAGATACCCGAATTTCTTGCAATTTACGTGGTAACTATTATAGCTAGAGCCAACAAACCTTATATTACTGAACTCGCCTTAAAGAGCTCTATCGATATACAGAAGAATATACAGGGTGTCCCATAAAAAAAAAAACATTAATTTAATCTGTACCATAGAATTTCGATGTTCAATTGTTTTTCTAGTAACACCGCAGAAAACTGTATGAAAATCATTACAACTTTTGTATTTAACATTTTTTTTTTATACGAGGGCAAATAAAAAAGTTAAAGGGGGGTTACATTTATAACCGGACACTCTGTACAATATACAAATTATACTATCAAACGGTTTTACGATTTAGAAATCACAGAATGGAAGTGCTTATGTAAAAACGACAATAACTATTCTCAAACTAACCAAGGAACGTGTAGTGTACAAGACAAATACAAAAAAAATAATGTCTGAAAAATCGTTTCCAGTTATTTAATTATTTGGAGTATCAATGAAAAACAAATTGCATTTTCTCATTATTACATTTCTTTTCTACTCGCTACGGCATTTCCCCTTTAGAACCACACTCATTTTTAGAAGTATTTTCAAGAGATTCGAATCTCTCTACACAAATAATTCTAAAAGTAGCACTGAAAAATGTCATTGTTACAAATAAAACTGAACCAGAATTATTCACAATATTTATAAACTTAATTCGTAGTAAATATAAAACAGTTCCACAACGAATACAAGATGGAATAATTTATAGATTTTCTCTGTTCAAGTTGATTAAAAAGAAAGTAGACAATTAAAAATTGTTTTAAAAATTGAACGAGAAAGTAGTAAAACATATGAATCGTCCAAACCATTTTATGCGCTTTAATTTTCTGACCCCTACAAAAAATGCATACCTGATAAACTTTTTCACCCCAATTCTTTAAAATGAAACTTGAGTATTTGAGTAGTGGTTAAACGGTTTGGAAATACTCGATCAAACATTCATTTAGTGCAGTAGTGTGTTTTTTACATGACGAAGGCACACACCCGCACACTTAGGGACTTGAATATTCAGCAAGCGGAGTGTGCACGATCATGTTTGTTGACACTGGTCTTGAATTGCTGATTAGGAATAAAAAGTCTCCTGAAAAAGGTTCATGAGAAGAAAGGAATTCAAAAGAGATGTTCTAGAAATTTCCCGCTATACAATATAACGTTGAGCAGCTATCATGTGGCACACCTGAGGATTAATGATGACGGTATCTGGCGGAGTATGCATCGACCGCTTGTTGTAGTGCTACAGAGCGATGCTGGCAATTCAACGCGCGACAGTTTGTGACGTAATTGGCTATGCCAAACTGTCAAATGTTCTCGGTATATCCAACGTGTTGCTCCAGTTTTTCGGTAGTTCGCATTTTAGCGTCATCCATATTTGAGTGACACTATAGAGGAAGGTAGCCTAGGAGTACGTGGCATCTGCTTCATTAGGGCAGTTTAAACCAGTTTTTAGCTGATATGGAAGAAAACTTAGCGAAAGTGGGACAAAAGGTAACAAAAACGAAATATGTGGAACTAGGAGTAGCACGGGTGTGTCCGGCATGTGAAGAAATCTACAGCGAATCTCCATAAATTAACCTCATCAATGTAGCAGATGTTAGAAATGGCCATAACTGTACCCAATGCGAAAGCATTCGCAAGAATGATTCTTTAGTTAATTACCTTATTTTTTTAAAAAGTACTGTCATTTGGCAAAATGCACTAAAACAGAGTTTTATCCATAATAACGGAACATAATTTTTGCGCTCGACGCAGGTTTCGCTAACCATGTTAGTATCATCAGGAGATGATTAAAACTAAGCTTAAAATACTGCCTAACTCTATTTTATAGTAACTGTTTGCTTAATCAAGCCAAATTGAAAAGCACAAATCCTGGGATCCTACTAGTTACTAGCCACGCCCGATTAACCAATACAATGGACTATACGGAATAGGTCCTCTATCTCTATTTAAACTATTCTTACATACAATAATTTCCTATACTTTAGTATGCGTCTAGTAATCTCCTATCAGATATATTGTGAATTAACTTTACATTTGTAATTGTTAATTTATGACTATTTTCAAAAGCATGCTCGGCAACACTTGATTTTCTTTTCTACCATACTGTGTTCTTTGAATCGCGTTTGTATAGATCTTCTAGTGTGCCCAAGTGCCCAACGTATTTATGGTTACAATCCATTCATCTAATTTCAAAAATGCCTCTTTCCAATATTTCAATTTTGTCCTTTGGAACAACCAATAATTTCTTTGTATGGTATACCAGTTTTAAACCTACTGCCTTAAAACCTTTTCGGAGTCCTATAGCACTCCAGTATTCTGAGGATTATTTGTTATCGAGACGTATTCTGTATTTTCATCCTGATTAACGAAACAACTGGAATCATGTATGGTATTTCTAAACACATGCCTATTACTTAGGCAATCTATTAAGTTAGTATTGAAACTATTTCCTTTCGCTATATTCTTAATTTTCATTATTAAATCTTTCTCTGCTGAGAGGAAAATTACCCATACCGTGTACTAGAAAATAAAAGCTGGCCATTTTGTCTTGGTCGCAGGAAGGAGCCATTAGGAATATATCGGTTAGTAGCAGTACTTTTCCTATAAATATCAAATTCTAGTATGTTATTATCGTTCTTAATTACTAAAGTAAAGTGGTCATTGTTCTCGATTTCATAAGTAAATTAATTTAATGTTGGGGAAAACGTTGTTTAGTTTTGTTAGAAAATCTACACAATAACTGCCAATGCAGTTATTGTGTGGAAAATCGCGAAAATGTTATCCACATACCTGTACCATACCCTTGGAAAATATTCGAATTCCTGACAGGTTTGTCCATTGCCGTGCCTTCAAGTTATTGGTAATAGTAATTTATATATTGAAAATAATTTTGATCCATGCAAAGTTTGGTTAAAGTTAAATATTTCTGTTTGCTTTCGTTATCACAACTATCCATTTCAAACAATTCACCAAGGTATTGCAAGGTCTGTGGGATTGGTACACTAGGGGACAATGAGCTAACATCGAACGAGATTAAAATTTCAACTTCCATAATACTCATGAATTCTGTTTTTATATATTCTCAAACTGGTTTGCTAGCCACTTGGATATACAGTAAACTCTGGTTATAACGTACTTTCGGTTTTAACGCACAGAAAAAGTACTGCCACTAACCGATATAATCCTAATGACTCCTTCCAGTGCGACCAACACAAAAGGCCCAGCATTTTCCTCTCAGCAGAGATTTAATAATTAAAATGAGAGAATTAAGAATACAGCAAAAGTTAATGGTTTCAATACTAACTTAATAGATAGACTAATTAATAGGCATGTGTATAGAAATACCATTGATTCCACTTCTTTTATTAAACGGGATAAAAATACAAAATATGTCCCGATACAATAATCATCAGTAAACTAGAGGACTCTAAAAAGTGTTAGGTTTAAAACTGGTATAACAAATTCTGTTTAATATTAAAAAATTATTGGGTGGTCCAAAGGACAAAATTATTGAAATATCGAAAAAATTGGAATTTATGAAATTGGATGTATGGATTTTAACCAAAAATATGTTGGGTAAACTAGAAGATTTATACAAACGAGATTCAAAGAACACATAGCTAGAGTTAGGGAGTATTTAAGTTTAGTTTTAATAATCCCGTAATCTCCTGAGGATGCTAACATGGTTAGCGAAACGGACATCGAGTGCAAAAATTCTGCATCGGTATTGTGGATAAAACTTTTTCATTTCAAATAAGTTTTATCACTTTTGTACATCTTCATTCATCCATTATATCGTAATAAAGCTTTAAAATTTAAATGCATACTCTTGACCGACCTTCTACCTCTTGTCGATCTTTGTTTGCGTAATTCGTATTGATTATCCCTAATGTATTATGTTGGTTTTGGAATATTTAAGTAATATCTGATTTATTACGTGTTTCATAACTTTGGGTTTTTTTGCCTTTTCCT
The DNA here is from genome assembly GCA_016904865.1 of Pissodes strobi. NCBI lineage: Eukaryota > Metazoa > Arthropoda > Insecta > Coleoptera > Curculionidae > Pissodes > Pissodes strobi. Next base: position 48,733 of record MU186231.1, on the reverse strand, counting down.
TGTGATAGGTTGCACTCGGAATTTCCAGAGGTCTGCGCAAAGCCTTTTCGGCAGGCAGCCTAGGAAAAACCGGTTCTATAGTTCGCGTGCGCAGTTCCTAAAAATGATGTCTTGGGTGTATCTAGCTCTTTAATGTGTCTACTAATATCAAGGTGATGAAACTTTATTTCCTCTATAAGTAGTGTTAATGTTGACAGAGTTGGGTGGAGCCTTACCTTGGGGTGCGATTCAAATATCTCGGCGACTATTTGCATTTTGTATAGGTGTAATCGCAGTCAAGCAGTGTTCGTCTATCAGAAGTGGAATAGACGTTTATCTAAATTTAACTTATTACTTAGTGTCCAGACGTTTCCAGGGCTGCTGCAGTAATTCAAGGGTTTTTCCTGATTCTTTGGTTGTGCCCATAGAAAAGTGATTTATATTTACACGAAATAGAACTTTCACTGTATATATCCCCTCCATTTTTTGTTTTAATTCATGACTACACCACTATGCGCTTGCATCACCGTTTTTCGACGTCCCGACGTCAGGCGTCCGTCACAAAAGTTTTAAGTCATGTCAGGCATGTCAAATTATTATTGTATTTATCGTGTTGAGTTTTTTTTGAGTGGTAAAATATGTTTTATTGTTGTGTTCCTTCCTGTAAGTACTCAAATAAGAGTTGTATGATGTTAAGATTTCCATATTTTGATGAATCGGTAAGTATACCTATCAGTCCTACCACAGACCACTTTTGTGATGTAATTAATTACCTTTTATGCATGCAAAATTAGTTTAACTACTCTATAAAATCTAAATAGATAAAGAAAAAACAGATAAGAGTCCCAATAGAGTTTAGGCTAGGCAAATGTGGCCCAGATTGATTAAAGTGTGGATGCAAAAAATTCAATCTCACAAAAAGCCTGTGTTTGAAGTTAAAGACGTCATATAGCAAAATTACCTTATTTTAGTCTGCATTGGAAAACATTTAAAGCCCTTTTTATTTTTTTTATATTAAAATTCCATTTTTATGCTTTGATACCATGTTGATCGAATTTTAATTATTGTTTTTCAAAGTAGGTAACTAATCGATGCATTATCTTTAATTTGGGTCCAGTTTCGTTTAGCGGAAATCTGTTAGCAACAAATTAATTTTTTTTTTGGCATTAGAGTACCTCTCTCACCGCAGAACAATCAAAATTTTTCGCCGCAAATACATCATTCTCATTTTCAGAAAAAAATTTAAATGTTTAAAAAAGCGGAAATTCATTAGAAAAAAATTATTGGCTATCTCTCTAACCCTAATTAACCAGAGTAAAAACACAAGCGCGCTACGTGTGCTTGTGTCTTCACTATCCCAAACCCAAAACTAACCAAAACCAAAAAGCGCGCGTACCGCGCTTCTCTCCTTACTCATCCAAACTAAGTAAAAATAATCAAAACTAACTTTAATTAAGCAAACAAGTGCAATGAGACAAGCGTGCTACGCGCTTGATCAACCCCACATAATACCTAACCAAAATTAACCCAAACTAACACAACGCAAAATCTATTAAAACACATGTCAATTTAAAGATTTTCCATTTAAAGAATTTCGGCGAAACACATTGTACATGTTTAAAGAGCAAATTACTAGCCAAATAGAATTGTCTAATTTTCATCTCCATAACAGATTTCCGATATTCTAAACTACAAAAAAAAATCCATTAATAAGGCATTTTTCGATAAAACTATTAACACCATTTTATTAAATAGGTTTTTCTGGACCGGCCTCTAGCAAAACAAATAATAGGAAAATTATCCAAATGCAGATTTTAGTTAAGTTATGATATAAAAAAATCTAATTTATTAAAATTAATTTATTTTAAATAAACATTAGATTTGGTCAACTCGAGATTACAGATTAGTAATTTAAGCAGTAGGTATTGTGAAAGGTCAGTATTTCACATTCCTGTGTTATCAATGTTATTCGTATTTCTTATTACTTACTCTTTGAAATCCTTGACTCACTTTTAAAACCACTCTACAGCCTACTGTTTAAGCCATGGAGGTATAAACTCTATTCAATATTGGCATTTCACCATTTTAAATAATATTTACCTGTTACAGATATTTACGATCTGGATTTCGCGAATAGGGAATGAGAAATTGAAGCAGCTTCCTCGAGAACAAGTACATAAGAATTATAGAATATGTGCAAATCGTTTTGCACCATTTTGTATTAATAAATTTCTACCCAAAGCGCCTTTGAAAGCAGGAAGTTTACCTACAATTGGGCTACCTGGTAAGTTTACGTGTAACTAGAATAATGATATACGGTATATCTGATGATAGAGGTTTCAAGAAGATAAATCATGTAAGCATTTCAGGTTTACTTATTGTATTGCTGGAGAAGAATCTACACTAACCAATTCATTTTACTCATGGATACAGCCTGCAAATGAAAATGTCGCATCTATAATAATTAACAATGATGAAAACAGTGAAATAATGACTACAACGAGAATGATTAGGGATGATAACTCTCCTGTTCCAGGACCATCTCATTTGCCAGGTACCTAATATTTTATAAAAAAAAAACCTGGTGTAAAATTCTAATTAATTGCCAGTAACATTTCTTTTATATACAGAATAGTTTAATTTAAGGTTTTCTAAATATTGTCATTTATATTATAATATTTTCTAGTTTACATTTTTATATATTTTAATATACCTATATTTATTATTATGCTAAGTATGGGAATCTCGTAAACCGTAATAGATAGAGAGTTGGTTAAAAGTTGCATTTTGATGCATAACAAATTGCCGTTTTAAAACTTCGAACTATATTCGAAGTTCCCGAAAAAAACCGAAACTTTGCCCCCATTTAACCGACCTTTTATCTATTACGGTTTACGAGATTCCCATACTTAGCCTAGAATTTGTAGCTCCGTGTAGGCATGCAATCGCCATCACTAAAATACTAAAAGTTCGTCATTTTGTACAGTGTCTGCTTTTCAACACTGCAGAGTATCTCGGTTATTTTTTGAGACACTGTGCAAATTTTTTATAAAACTAAAGTTACCACCACTAGATATGCTCTATTTTTCTTAGTGTCTGAGCTACAGGGTAATTTTGATGATTTATCCCTTTGAAGCACCCTGCATCACGGGCATTTCAAAAATTATACTTTGGCCATATTTATTTTTTCGTAAAATATAAATAGTATTTTATTTTTTTTTTAAACCATATTGTTAAAAAATCAATTACGCCACAGGATTCCCCATTAAAAAAACTACCAAAAAGCTGTTTCCGCTTTGGCAATGATTTTTTATTACATCTGAGATACGGCGGGTGATTGAAAAGAGCAAATTTTTAAAAATCATCCTGCAGCTTAGATACAAACGAGCTACGAATAATCTGTTTGTGGCAGCTTTACCATCATAAAAGAGTCGAGGGACGTGTAAACTGCAACTCTGTATCTTTAAAAATAAGTAAGATATCCTGCAAAAGTGTTTAAAAATGGGCATCCAATACATACTGAAAATATATTGTTTTTATTTGGTGTATAGTATAGCCTAAAAGTTGTTAAATTGGTAGTGCTCCCAAATTTATATTTTATATATTATATTTTATATAACATTTAACATTTAATTTTAAGAAACTTTAATTGAGTGTTGAGATACATTTTGCAATCACATATAAATAACAACAATTTACTAGATTAGTTTGTAAAAAGGTGATCTTTTTGTAAGAAATGTGTTGCCAAAAATGTGCTTACTTATTTCTACATCAATTTTTAGGGTCAATTTTAAGAAGTCAAACTCCCTCTTTGCCAATGCAAGCTTCGCCAATATGCACAACTCCTAAAAGCAGAAATGGTAAGATTCTTACACTACTTTTATAAAAAGTTATTATTTTTAACCCTACATTTATTGTTTCAGATCTACACAGAAGGTTATATCTGCTGAAGTCAATGTCGGCAACAAGGGTGTCACAGTTGTCACCAAGAAAACGAAAGCTATACCGGATAGCAAAAAATTTAAAATCCATTTCAAGGTGGCTTTTCGAAGACCACAAGAGTTATGTGTCAAAAGTCGAGCAAGCTACCGATTTTGCAACAGTCAATGATTTCATGAAGAAGTCTGTCAATAAAACCTCATTCCGATTTATAATGTCACAGAGTACGCAACAAAAGTTGAAATCTAGAGGCCGAAGATTCACGAACCAAGAAAAGATTCTTGCGTTATCCTTAAGCAGAAATTCTAACAAGAACTACAAAATTCTGCAAAGCATATTTGCTCTGCCTTCAAAGCAGACAATAAATAGGCTGCTAAAAAGAGTTCCTATGAGATGTGGCATAAACAGGCCAATATTCAACTCTCTTCAAAAGACAGTGTCAAAAATGGCTGCTCAAGACCGATTCTGTTGTATTTCTTTTGATGAAAAATCACTATCTGCTGGAATTTCTTTTAATTTGAAGTACGATTGTATAGAAGGTTTTGCAGATTTGGGAGAGAGTAAAACATTAAAGTTTGCCGACCGTGCCCTAGTTTTTATGGCAAATGGTATTAGGAAAAAATGGAAGCAACCACTGGCCTTTTATTACGTGGAAAGCGGTGTCAACAGCGGAGAGCTTGTAAGATTGTTGAAAGAAGTAATAAGTGCATCACAAGCAGTCGGTTTAAAAGTTGTTGCCACAGTTTGTGACCAGGCGGCAAAAAATAGATCGACCATAAAAGAATTACAGCGACAGACCAGGGAAACCTACATAAAAAACAATACTGAACAGAGGAATTTTGGTTTTGAGATAAACAACCAAGAAGTCGTACCACTGTATATGCTCCACACATGCTGAAGGGAATAAGAAATAACTTAATTAGAAATGACGCACAATTTAAATGGAAAACTGGACATATTCAGAAAGCATCTTGGAAAGTGTTCCAGTCAGCTTATGAGTCAGATACGCCAGACGATCTAGACTATAGACTATTTTATTCATTAAGTGATTCTCACATATATGAAAATAAAATGAATAAAATGAAAGTAATTTTAGCAGCACAGGTGTTTAGCCAAAGGGTAGCATGTCAAATTAAGCATGTCACTGCAACAGGTAATTATCTATTTTATTGTTAATTAGCGGAACTTATCTTTCATATATATATAATGAATGGATTTTTTAGCCTACAATTTTCTGCCACCTGAGGCTGATGGAACTGCCGAGTTTGCCCTTTTTTTTGATAAGCTATTTGACAGCGTCAATGGCTCTATCATTCAACCCACACATGGAAAGTATTTACGATGTGCTATTCAAGAACGAAGTATGCATCACGATTTTTGGAAATAAGCCATCCCTGTACTTGAGAGTATTGTTTTTTTGAACAGTACTACAGGAGGACACGTTGTACCGCCCTCAGTGAAAAGTTGGATTCATACCGTAAAAGCTATCAAATATCTGTGGGGGAAATTGAAATTAGAAAATTTTAAATTTTTGATGCCCCGAAATCTAAATCAAGATGGGTTAGAAAACTTTTTTTGTAAAGTAAGAAGCTTGGGAGTACGTAACAATAATCCCACTTGTTCCCAATTTACGCAGTGTTATGTCACGCTTATAGTTAATAATTTTACACCAGGGGCAAATTGTGAAGATGAAGGTTGTGAGGGGGCTTTAGATAACTTAAACTCATTTATAACATCACCATTTGAAGAACAAGTGGTAGCTTTAAATTTACCTGAATGTGAAACTTTGCAATATGACCCTCGCAATATGGAATTAACCCAATTACATCGATACATTGCTGGTTTTGTTGCAAAAAAAATACTCACAAAAAATTGGAATTTGTCCAGAGTGTCGGTCAAAATTAATTTCAAATAATTTAGATTCTGAGAACAGACTAATTGAAAGTAGAGCATATAGTCCCAAGGCACTCCTTCGCCCTTCTATGACATTTTCAAAGCTGTTCATAAAATATTCCTTTAATTTAAGTATATATATAGAAAAATATTGTGCATATAGTAACATTTCATTAATTTTAAAACAATTGTTCAAAGAGGATGATTTTATTTCGTTCACCTGTGACAAACATAATGTACAAACTTTGTTTGCCAATTTTTTTTTTTTATGGCAGTGGCACACACACTAAAGGTAGATCCTATGGCGCTCGACGAGCGGTGTGTGTGCGAAGATGTTGATTGACACAGTTCTTGAATATTTGTAGGTTGTAATTAGTGGGAAACAGATGTCCTGGAAGTGAGTTCCACAGTGATGCAGTGCGCCAGACAAAGGAGTTCTGGTAAAGCGATGTTCTAGGTGTTTCTAGTTGTACGACGAACTGGTGCGCTCCTGCCGTCTGTCGGGACTGCCTGACAGGAGTTGCCAGGGGCGGGATTATGTGGGCCAAATCCTGGGAACATCTGCCGTGAAAGTATCTGTAAAACAGAGACATCTCGGCCACATGTCTGCGATGTTCCAGACTATCCAGATTCCGGGTCAACTCCGGATCGCCGACGAGACGCACAGCCCTCTTCTGAATGGAATCCACCAGCTTTAGGGTATATTTTTGTATGGGTTAATAATATTAATAGATCCCTTAAAGGAAAAGATGAAAACTTGAAAACACAAAATCTTGGCTATGTGCGTACTACAGTATTTTGTACTATTATTATTATAAATAAGTTTAGGTCGTTTTTTTTTAAATTTAATTTATTATAAGGTCAGTTGGGTCGAGAATATCAAACTAGAAAAGTATACACATGCAGCTAATGTAAAAACTCTCATGTTCTTACCCGATTTTGATTGTTTTTCAAGCTATAGGCTGATTATCAACAATAATTTTACTGTTTTAAGAAAACTCTGATGCTTTACTCATACTACATTTTTCCACCTTCCCTTAACTTTTTTGTGCCACTGTGTAGAAAAAAATATGTAAATAGGAAAAGTGTAGTGGTTGAGAAGTGGTTCTCAGAAAACATATGCTTGGCCAATATATTTGCCGAAACATGTTTCGAAACATTTTTCGAATCGTTTGTGTACAATTATGGCAACCACACAATGGACGTATCGCCAAAATGTTTGTGGCGGCACCAAATACATGCTCGAATCCCTTGACTTGTTGCGATTTACCGACAACGAAGCGAACACTGGCAAACTTTGCCAAGCAGCGGCCAACCTCGACAAACAGATCACACACACATTATGTGTGTGTGATCTGTATTCGTGTTGGCCGAGGTTTGCCAAACTTGGCCAAATGTGTATGCCCAGCATGACAACAAAAATAATCTACTCTCCTAGAATTATAATGTTTTACACTTTTTTGATACCAGCAACAATGAATATCTATGCTAGTTCTCCATATAGTGTAAGATATTTTTAGGAGTGCTTACTTGTTTGTCCCAGTTTTTTTTACGCCGCGATAGTACACCCATTAACAATACTTTATTTGTTATCAATTTTTGGAAATAATATTGTCACTATTTAAAAAATTATACGTAAAGTACTTTTTCTATGACCATTGGAAAATAAACAACTTTCATCACATTTTTCCTCAGCCGAAAATATCATATTCATATGTGTACCTACTTCTGTAGTTTGTTCGATTCCTTCCATCTCGCCTTGTAATTAGTGAAGTCTGTTTTTTTTAATCCTTGACATGCGCCCAAATTCCAAGTTAAAGGCTGGCAATGTTACGAAAAAGGTATAGCAGATCAAAACTCCCCTTTGTGGAAAGTCATCCGCATCTCAGACCAATACTTATTTCCAAATTCCGCCATGACATGCATCGGGAAAAATGTATATGGGCAAAAGTCCAATTAGAATTTTTATGAAATATATTGATGCAACCGGCCGTAGTTAAGTATATCATAGCAGAATATTTAATTTTGTGACTTAAGCATTAAATAAAAACAGATTTTATCAACATCATTAATAAATCAGTAATAAATATGCATATTATTTACCTACATTGATATATTGTTTTATTTATCACCAATATGCCTGGTTATCAAATAATTGCTAAATAGTAAACATTTGCGCATTATTCCGAATCTTGCTGAAATTGCTATTATTCAATAACACCATTCCAAAACTTAATAAGTATTTTTTTGACAGATTTTGCACAATTTCTTCCAAAAATTAAGTTTTGGAATGATAGTTACTCCAAATAGCAAATTCAGAAAGTTTCGGAGCATCGCTCTATTTCAAAACAGTTAAAATTTCAAACCAGACATCATTTGAACGGCCCGCCAAAGATTAGTTCAATGACTACACCGCTATGGCAGCACAGTCGCAAAAGCCACTGTGAGATACAACAGAAGTGAGTGTTCTATTTCGTGTATATATAAATCACTTTTCTATGGTTGCGCCTGTCATTATTTTCGTCAATCGCTAGTTTGCATTGGTTTCTCGTCTCGACAAAATATTTGCAAGTTTGTGATGTCTAATTTTACTGCCACTACTTGTAGGGTTATTGTCTTTTGTCCACAGCTTTTTTGTCGCACCTTCCCACAGCAACTTGGGAGATCCGATTTCCCTTCCTGCCAAAATTACTTGTGTAATCTCTTCCCAGCAGACTGATGGATCGTCCGAACTAACACAAATTTAGATCGTCCCAGTTTACGATCTTTTTGTGGAAGTGGCAGTTCAAATAACGTCGAAATAAGTGTGTAGTTTGAAGTACCTATTGGCGGACTAAAAACTGTCTAATGATCCGAAGTTGGTCAGAAAAAGAACCAAGAGAGGAGGAGCAAATCTACACATTTGCATGATCCGCAATAATTCGCCCACACGTTAAGTAAATACGCAGCTGATGATACCCTCAACTACCGGTGTGATGCTTAAGCCAGTTGATGTTGTTAACGATAACCTGAATTAGGGTAAAACTCAAACGCCTAAATAATTATCACCCTGTCTTAAGTTTGAACATGAACTTGAAAAATGTTAAACATTTAAGGCAAACTTATAAGCAACGCGAGTAATAATAAGCCTGAACTTGCAACGGTCAGCAAATTTTTTGACACATTCTCGAGCAGACCATGAGTTCGACAGACTTTGTCTCACAACAAATCCATTCATCCAGTGCCTCCGAAAGCCCCTCTGGCTGTCCTAAACCTGTAACCCGAAATTTAATCTTGTAGCTAAATCCAATTCTGGATTGGGTCCACCAAACCCAAAAACTCTGTTCTAGTGCCCATATGTATTATTAACTTGTGGCGGCCCCCTGGGTGCTCCTTTCAAAATTGTAAAGCTCTAAATTAAAGTGATTTCAAAGTTAAATCTCAGAGTGGAACCAAGTTAAACTAATCTGCCGTTAAAATATTAAAATAATAACCTAGCTTAATTAACCAAAGCTAACCGTAAATAAAGCACAACACAACTCTTAAAAAACTTTATTATAAAAAAGTGCCAGTCCCATAAACAATTCAAATTCACCTCAACCGAAAGGCCATGCGAATTATAATTGTCAGATAAAGTGTAAATTCATAAAGTTTTTGACAATAGACAGTGTTAGTGTTTTCACCGACGTGTCTTCTTTATAGTCACTTTTCACTGACGTAGATTGATCCCATCTAAGCTACACCCTCGGTATCCAGCAAATGAAACAACCAACTAGCAAAACCAACCTAAATTTCAGCCGAATACCGATAGGACGAGCATAAAGTCGGGGTAATAACCTATATGCTAATATGGAATCTGGAAATTACAACATGATTCTAACTAAGCGTTGCCCAATTTTGGTAAAATGGGTTCACCGGACGATGCGAGAAGTAAGTTTATGCCAAAATGATAAAATTATTTCTTATTATTGCAATTTTATTTACCTACTATTGACTTTGTGCGAACGTTTTAACAAAAAAAATTAAACAATGTTCCAACTTTCGTCATTAATGTAACAATTCTATACAGTCTTTAATTTTTAACCATTTACTTACCAACAAACGGCAACGAATGATTCACATTTCCAGGTTTATATAAGAAATTATACTCCTTCCAGGGACCTTCCAAGTTATCTGATCCTTCAAGGATAATTTCTGGACGTCCTTCAACCCCAGATATTTTCGGGAAGAGATTGTACTGATTAACAATGCGTGCCTTGTGTAATCTGTTGTAAATAGTGCGAAGGAACGGATGACTCGTAGAGTTAGTTTTTGGATGCATTGAAAGTACAGCCGTCTGAAAGAGCGATGCAGGTAAAATTAATTGAAGGTAAGATGCTGTCAAATGTGTCATGTAAAATACAGAAAAACGTACATAATTATAAACAAGATCTCGACAAATAAAAACTCCTAGTATGCGTCTGCAGTTTCCATATATAAAATTATTCCAAGCTATAGTATTCAATCAAAGTTCATTTTTTCGGGTTTCAAAAATAATACGTATTGTTAAGCACAACATAAAATACATCAATCATCTGGTGAGTGACTATCCATCAACCTATACTCCAAAGGGTAATTTATATTATGCTCGAAATAAGTATCAATTACTTCATTCAAGAGCGATATATTATATGAAGACCATACGAAAGGACGAGAAGATAGAAAATATCAATGCGACTATTGTTATTGGAAAAAGTAATTCAAAAAATGCAGAGACAAAGAAACTGGCGAGTAGAGCGAGAAATAACAGCGGACAAAAGCTTCTGCAACAAAAACGAGACAAAACATTGCACAAGAGCTTTTTTAGAAACAACGAGAAAGTAAATAAATGTGGACAAACTCGGAGAAATATACTAAGAACTAAATCATACAGATTCAGAAAGCGGTCATCACTAAGCTGAAACAATTTTTAGATGCATCAAACTTACAGAAGAAAGAAGGAAATTAAACCGAGACTAACGCGAACATACAGAACTAAATAATAAATAGACAAATAAAGAAATTAGGAACTACAGTGCTTGCAATATTAAAAAAAGAATGTAGGCAATAGCGCAAAAATATGAAGGTGCTGAGAATGAAGGTATCGAGGCATCGAAGAAAAGTAACAGAAATTCGGAACACTCATGCAAGCGTCACGACAAAGTAGAAATATCTGAAGTTGAAAAGACCACAAAACCACAAACACATCTTCAATGTAGGCTCTGAAGAAATTCGTCATAGAAACAGGAAAAATAGAGAATGTTTGAAGCAAATGAAGGATGGAAAAGGGGCAGGATCGAATAAGGACAAAAATATTGGAAAAGGAGATAAGGAAAATTATGCAAAACAGTACAAGTTGTTTTTTTATCAACAGGGCGAACGCCATATTTCGTGTTTTTTTTATCATAAATCATTTGCTTCTATAGAATTATACATGTTGAGTAATTTTTTGGCGACGCGTCGCGACGCACATTAATCAAACGTGTATTTCTTATACAGACATTTTCCAATGGTAGACATTATATTATAACTGTACGTTAAGCGCACGACTGGGCGAAATCACGTCGATTAGTTTGGGTTAGTTTCGATTTTTTAGGACAGTATGAGCTTGGGTGAATCAATAACATTTTAATTTTTAAAAAATATTTCATCCGAAATTTTAAGTTTTTAGTTCAGTCATAATAAGTTATAGTACTGCATGTATGAAACCATTTCAATGTTAACGAATCGTCGGGATTTGTCAAATAAAATGTTTCGTTAAGAAGCTACTGTCCAGTTTAGAACCTTCATAATATTATTACGAATCAGCGACTCTACTTTGCAAGTTGTCGATAACCATCTATAAGTATTTACTTGCTGCTTTCTGTCATTCAAGTAGAAGTTATCCAGGAGAGCAATGAGCCACAAATCCCATAGTTGGACAACTTGGAAAGCAAGATTGCATGACTGACCTTATCAAGTGTTTTACTGAAGTCGGAGTAGATCGCATGTGTTTCAGTACCTTTATCAAAAATGTGTGAATTAAAGTGAAAAAGATTGTTATCCACGAATCAATCATGAATGAATTCGTGTTGTTGACCTATAATTGTTTGCTGAATATGTTAGCGAGAACTTTCTCAATGCAATGCTCAAACAACTTGGGTACTGTCGCTAGAATACCGATTGGTTTATAGTTTTCGATATTGCTTAACATCTGATTCAAGGACATATATGAGACGGCCTTCAAACTTTAAGAAATCCACCAGAATGAACATATCTAGAGAATATGTGAAGAGTAGAGGGTATGCGAATTAGCTCAAAATTCTATTTTGTATATCATCGGAGCCTGCACCTTTACTTATATCAAGTTCCGTCAGCATTGTATGTATTTCAGAGGCATTTACACTAATGTTAGAAACTATTTCATACTTAGAAGAATAAAGATTTCTATAGCGGTGATTGCTTGGGTTGTACACAGATGATAAATGTTGAGCACAGATTTGCAGGATCAAGACCGTTATTAGCTATTTCTCATAAAACATTTCTTTCAAAACGGAACATTGCCCAGACTGAAAACGAAGACACCTTCAAAATGACAACACTATCGTTGAGTTTTCAGTATCAGTCATATAACTGTTATAGCAGTGGCTGTAAATATACAGTTCTATTTAAACCTTGGTTTATACTAGCCGAAAATTCAGTTGCTCGGTGATAAAAAATGTCGCAATTAATCAGCCCATCACATTTCTAAAAAAGTGAAGATCAAAGGTTGTAAAACGTAAGTTTAAAGCAGAGTCCTGACAATTTAAAGCTTCACTGAAATGGGAAAGGTAGTGCTGCAGCTGCGTCAAACAGTGACATTTCCTTCGAGGATTTGATGCCATCTGGCAGGAATCCTAAAGCCACCATTAGTGGACCATGTAATTTGAGAGAGATTGTAATCTTCCATAACTAATACATTACCAAATCTTTCACAAGCCTTTGAAATCGAATTTACAGGAGCCTCATAATGTTATACATCTCCCAAGTTACTCACCACCGTAAGTACACGCAACCAATAAAATATATGGAATCACCCATAGTCACAGACAGGCATATTTCACCGCATATATTGCGGTGGTGAGATCTAAGCCGTTATTACTGCCAGAAAAATTTTGGTGCTATGATGAAGAGATCTATAATCTATTCAGATAGAGCAGCACACAAGAAACTCATGTTCACTGACGTTCTGGTAAAAGAATGTAGCTTCCTCTATCAAGCCTTTTGTGAAAATTAGCTGTTAACTATAATTACGTCACGGTTACTGCCCAAAGTTACACATTTAGCATTTTTAATAGAAAGTTATTTTCCATGTACTCCATGATATGCTTTTCAGTTCTGCCAGGATGACATTGACCAAGGTGAAACCACAGACGCTTCTCACCAGCTAAGAGCCATTCACAGTTTCAGTACCCATGATGACTGATTGTTTGGTTGGACGCTCAGAAGGCCTTGTTGAAGTTTTAGGACGCTGAGCGTTACTGTCAGGTGCTGCGCGATGTTCAGTGATTTTGCTGTTGGGTCACCTCTAAAGCTGGCCCGAATCTAGGACCACGTAAATCAGAGTTCTGGCGAACACCCCTATTAAACTGAGAGGCGTTCAGGTTCGGAATAAACATATAATCGCAACCTTTCAGGGGCAGATGCTCATTGGAAGCAGATTTTAATGCGAATTATGGAAACTTAACTATTTGTAATCGATTCCGTCATGCTGAATTCGTTAAAAACAGAATTAAATCAATGGACTTCAATCTGGAAGATGTTATTCCTTTGAGTGAATGAATAAAACTAAATAATTTATTGGACAGAGACATGTTTGGTGATAGCGTCAATGTTGCAATAGCCACGGAGGAATTGCCCTATCTCGATTTAAGAAAGAAAATTCCGGCAAATTAGCAACAAGATGAAAAAAAAAGAAACTGGAGTAGCAAGTGAAGTATTATGGCGTGTTTGGAAATTACGTTATAGAACAATGATATGAGGATATGTTCTGCTCAAAATGTAAATAGCTTAATTTTTTTCAAATTAATGTATGTTTATAACATCATAAGAAAACAACGTATAATTACGTAGTTCATATATTAAGTATGTAATATAAGTATATATTTTATTCAGATGCATAAAAAATACCCCCTAAATGCCTATATGTATTTAATTTTGATTCTTATAACGGCGAGCCAAAGCAAGCAAACAATGTTGTTTAATTGTTGACCAACGTGTGACTGCTCAATCGTTGACAAATTTGTCTTAGATAGCCCTAAAAGGTCGCTCATCATGCGAAATGAGTAACGCGTACACATCAGCGGTCTTTGTCTGGTCCCACCTTAAGACAGACACTCGGTTATAATGCACCATTCCTGTGAAGTCCATTATAAGCGGAACATACTGTATTTGTAGAGTTTAAGCGGTACAATCTTCCTCACATGCACTGGACTCTTCTTTGCTGAAGGCAAGGAGTTTGCTATACTACTAGCACTCAGGCTTAAAATTGAACATCGTCGCGCGTTTTCGGTTAGGTGCAGTGACACTGGGTATAGCAGTCAAATTAGTATAAATATGATATACTGCAAAGGGAACTAAGCCCATGACTGTATGTATAGAGACTACAGAAATGCACTATTTTCGTCACATCGGTCACTTCTCGGATGGTTGGTGGCAGGTTTTGGTGAAACAGCCGAGTACATTGAGAATCTTAGTGCTCGGCTAACGAACATGTTAGTTTTAAGGGGAGAAGACTGAGAGATTAATTTCTGGTATCTGAGAAATTTACTGTGAGAACTCAGAAGACGTAAAGTCCTTTGGGTTTATCACGATCCATCTTTGAGATTTGAATTGCCAGACCGATTTCTCTTACAAAGGAGGGTAACGAGTGTGGTCAAACATCTTAATGACATGAAGGTTTATTTTGGAGGAGTGCCTTCGTTACTACTGTAAAAATTCTAACAAATATCAGCAAAACCAAGTTTACATGAATATGCCAGAAAGGGTAGCAATAAATGGATTGCCTTGTTGAGACTTGGCATAACTTGATTATCAATAAATTAGAACAATCCCCTCTTTAAAAACAAATTGACAGCAGTATTGAGTCACCTGCCTGAGGCTCATTTAACCTATTCATGAACAATTTCTTAGTAGAAAATATTTTATATAGAATTTCCCGAGTTTATAGCTATATATTTTCCTGTGGCATGTCTTGATATCTCAACAAGAGATAGTATATTTATTGGTGTTTATCTTTAAATGCTTTTTGTAAAAATATTTTAGTTATGTCGTATCTTAAGTTAGTACATGTGGGCTGGCATACTTTAGTTAAAGACCCATCGTAGGTAACGATGGTAATATTATATATAAATATTCGCCTGAATAAAAAAATTTGCACTTACCGAACTAGAAACAAATATGGAAATGGCAATAAATGTGTAAAACAAAACACCGATGACTCCAAGACCTTTGTTTCCATGATAATTGTTATTGAACATAATCTGATAAAGACACAGCATAAGCGTGATAAATAAACTGATCATGACAGCTATAATCACAACTGGAAGGTTCTGTTCTACAAAGCTGTTAAATTGTGTCTTCGTGAATGCTGCAAAAAATAGAATATGTCTTGAATAAGTTTAATAAAAGCTTATTAAGATAAGATCATATACAGGGTGTTCGGAAATTGGGTTCCGAAACTCATAGGGGAAAATCTACATGCTAAATTAAGGTGGGTTTGTCATATAACAAAAGTTTGAAATCTTGTCAAAGATCATTTTCTTAATTTTAATTTTTTACATAATGAGGGTTAAGAACGAAATAAGCTGGTATTTGGCATATGGTTCTGATATAGTAAATGTCACCGTTTGACAATAAAAATATTCAGTATTCTATTACTAGAGGGCACTTTACCCACAACAATTTCTTTATTTTCCCTGTATCTTGTTTATTTAGACTAATAGTGCGAAATGAAATATGTTAACTTAAAGGCAACTCAAAACACTCAAACATTGGTACTCTTGTTCAGAGTCGCTAATTTTCAGCGTTTAGCCACAAATAGATTTTTTTTTTACTCCCGACACGAATATTTCACATATCTAAACCAAAGGTGATTTAAATAGCACTAGGTACTTAATGAATTAAATTTGAAAAAGTGAAAAAAAATCAAGGCACGTTTTATTTAACTAGTAACTTGATTGTGACATTGACTTTTTCAAATTTAATTCATTAAGGACCTACGGCTATTTAAATCACCTTTGGTTAAGATATGTGAAATATTCGTGTCGGGAGTAAAAAAAATCTATTTGTGGCTAAACGGTGACAATTAGCGACTCTGAACAAGAGTATCAATTTTTGAGTGTTTTGAGTTGCCTTTAAGTTAACATATTTAATTTCGCACTATTAGTCTAAATAAACAAGATACAGGGAAAATAAAAAAAAATGTTGTGGGTAAAGTGCCCTCTAGTAACAGAATACTGAATAAATTTTATTGTCAAATGGTGACCTTGACTATATCAGAACCATATGCCAAATACCAGCTTATTTCGTTAGGGATTAACCTCATTATGTAAAAAATTAAAATAAAAAAAATGATCTTTGACATCCTATAACTCGGAAAATATCGAGATTTCAAACTTTTCTTATATGACAAACCCACCTTAATTTAGCATATAGATTTTCCCCTATGAGTTTCGGAACCCAATTTCCGAACACCCTGTATATTTAAATCATACTTGTTTATTTACATATGAACAATTTTAGAAATTGAAAAATCAAAGCTTAACTAACAGCTCGTCCACACGGAAGTCCGGTTTTGACGTATACCGTTAATAACGATTCGTTATAAATGAATATGATATTCACACGGTGTTCGTTTTAGCTTTCGCCATTAATGAAGATACGCAACTAAACGCAATTGAAGAGTTCTCGTCCAGAGAGCCCCGTACGCACACGGCTTAATAAAGACGAATCGCAAAAAAATGTCGAATGTGAACCCGTTCATATATCTCCATGTATTTTCAAAACGGATACGTCTTTTTACCGATTCGACATTAGAAAATTGCGTGTGAAACTACCGTTTAAATTTCATGACCCACTACAACAAAAATACGTTTCGTTATAAATTACGATCCGGAAAAAAAGGCAGAATCATCCCCTTGTGAACGGGCTAGATAGACAGCCCCTCATTCATATGACCTAACGGATCACGTTTTAAAAATAATTTTTTCCGGTTGTATCTTCTTGGACTTAGAATATCAGACCAACCAATTACTAATTACCCAAACAATGATGGCCATCATAATAAAAATAACTTGTCGTAAAATGAAGATCGATGCATGTCTGGCATCAGTAATCTCTTCCTTCGAGAATTGTGCTCATGATCAGGCCTACTAGCTTGAAGCAGAGATTTATTTTTAAAAGCAAACATACATGACAACATATCAGTTCGAAGATATGTAATGTTAATTATGCAGAATAAAGAACATATTTTAAAAATTGGTTTGCAGATTCTTATCTATATTGAATGATACAGAAATGAAGAGGTTCAGAACCGCTCTAATAATGGATAACAGTTGCTGGTTGCAGTCGCTTTTAAAATAATATGTGTTTTATTTGCACGCTCCATTATCATTTGACTATTATATTTTATTATCCAGACTTTTTGGTTTTTGCATTTGTCAGGTTGAAAAAAATCTACCGGACCTTATAGTCTTTTGTGACATATTTAGATTTTCTGCAAGAAATACATCTTCCACTAGGTTGAGTTTAGGTTATCCGGCAGTAGTTAGTTACTTCAATTTTGGACTGTTTGGAAATACAAATCTTAAACTCTGTGTATAATTGCCCAAATTGTACCAAAAAGGACATTAAAAAAAGCTCAATATTTTAAGATATTAATGTTGATATTTGTTTCAACTAGAAAATAATAAAACCATTGTTCTTTAACAGCACTTGGATCCAAGTCAAGATTTAACAATGGCAAATTTGTGTAACAATATTTCGTGTCATTCCATATCTGAAGCTCTTGACACGTTTTTTTTCCATATTTTAGTGATGTTCATTTGACGCCATCATATTGACTCGATATAAGTCATATTGTTTTTGGATAATTGTATTTATTCATTATGAAATTTAAAAAGGTTTTTTAATTGTAGTAAAAATGTGAATCTGTGTATCAATTTAACCTAAGATTAACTACGCCAAACACTCCATAAAATTTTTCCAACTATGCTGTATAAAATTCATGACCTTTACTATTGCTGTTTCCACTAGTGGAAGTCGCCGAGGATCCTGCTTTTAACTTTCCAAATGCTAAATTATATTTAGCTATGAACAAATTTTATAGAGAAATATTTGACAGTTTTGCCGGCATATATGATTTCACTAACTTGCTTGTTTTTTTAACCTCTTCGTATTGCTTGAACGCCTTATAGAAAGGTCTTGAAGTTGAATTATTTTTTTAAATAATTTAGAGTTTTAAGAAGTTAGTTAATTTTTGCAGAAGTAACTGACACCATCTTAGCAAAGCACTTTTCCCTCTTGCTCTACCCAATTCTATAGTGACCTATCCCTAAACGAAATACCACTTACCAATCTGTGCATCTAGAATGTCACCAGTATATTTAATGCCATACAATTTAACTATTCCGAAACCGACCCCAATCCATACTCCAACATTCAATGTTTTATCCAAAATGTCTAGTTTGGAACTGTGTTTCTTTTTTCCATAGAAAAACTGGTCGTCTAGAAGGGAAAGCAACAAAGTGACGATCAGGATATTCGCGTGGTCAAAGTTCCCAGTTGCGACAATGCATGTTTGAAGGAAGAGCTGAAAATAAAAAAAATTAGTATGGAGCTCAATACAAGTATTTCAGTATAACACATAATATGAAAAATAGTCTTAAGTTCCCAGTGGTTCTTAATTTTATTATTTTTAATCATTAGATTAACCAGGGTCGTGGCAAATATGACAATTCTTGGACACCATCCGAAGAGCAGCATCAATTTGTGTATTGACCCTTATGAGGCAACGTTCTCTCGAAATATCTATAAAAATTTTCATTCTTCACAATTGCGACTCACTAAACCTGGTTGGTGTACATAGCGCCAATTACGGTCATATTGTTTAGAATAATCAAAGCAGCTTTCTATACAGTTATAACTTTAGAACATAAATGAGAACTGATAATGTGTATATATAGGCATTCCGTCGAGTGCGAAGGTGATTTCTTTACTGTGATAAATTTTTGCAACGTTTATATTATTTGTGTGCATTTATCTTAGCTTATAACGATATTAGATGGGCAATAAAAGCCATGGAATTAATCCTAGAATGAAAAAGAGGACATGAATAAGCAAGAATTAAAAAATTAGTATTGCAACGGTTTGAGATATACCAGAATGTATTCATATTGATAAGGAATAAAAACAATATCAAATACCACCAAAACGTTTTTAAGATCTCCAAAAACTCAAAAGATATACCGAGCATATTAAAGGATGCTAGAAATGAGTTCAGAACTCATCATTTATTTCAAATTTACAATATTTCTCGTTTTATCTAATTGTTAGCTGTATATAACTACTTATCTAATCATATTTTCTTTAATGTATTTACACTTTACATTCGACATACGAGTCAAACCAATACCCACTCAATAACAAGCCCTTTGACGTCGTCGATGTAGCCGTGCAATTTTAATCATATAAGGGGATATATACACTAATATTTATGAAAACAAAACTATCAATAGTTAATTTATTTTAAAGAACATTTATTAACTATATGACAGACTTCTTGACAAATGCCAAAAGTTATGTTTGAGTTTTGATTTAATACTAGGTGCAGTATTAATGCAGGCTCCCAACTCCCCTACACCTGCACAAAATTCAGGAAATGTAATTATGTATAAAACATTTTTTATATTACTGATAAAAATGTTATTACACATAAATACATATACTGAACTATTCCATACCTTATCTTAATTATTACTACCTAAAATAATAAAAAAATCTCGATAAAAATAAGTTTAGTAGGTATAATGTAGGTATGCATGTTATACAGTTTCAAATTTCATTTACCCGATCATAGTGTTTAGGTATAAAAACTATATATATTATAGAACACAAGCCATGAAAATATTTTAAACTTTTAAAGAAACAGGTTTCAAATTAAATATGTTTAGGTTACTTCGTTAATGTATCGAGTTTTATTTTTTTTTTAAATGTTCGCTATTTTTAGCGCAATAATTTTTTAAGAACGTTTTGGAAATAGTTTTGAGAATTATTTTTAAAACGTCTTTTCCATCGTGATTAGCGCATCCATCGAAATTTGAGACAAGTTTTTGTTCAATACGATATTCCAAAATTAAGTGAAGCATGAACGTTCTCTTAGTATAAGTTTCTAGAAATATGCCCTCAAATTCATTTATTAGAGATTAAGTAAGTCACAGATACAACATTTATAACTTGTCCTTAGGGATATAAAAGTCCTCCACGATTTAATTTATTAATGAGATGAAAATTGTCCTCAACAAAAAATTGCTCGTCATATACCAATTTTTGTTCACAGCTGTCACAGTTTAGTTTTTTTAACGTGATACAGCAACAATAACCACCTAAATATGTAATTAACGGTAATACATCTTTGATATCCCGAAAGTGATCGTAAAATTTGAGACAATACAACTTTAATTTGGGAAGTCTTGTTGAGAGCAATTTTCATCTGGGTCATAATCAGGTAACTCATAGAACTTATTAACATTAATAAGGCAAAATTGCGAGACTGAAGCGTTAATACAGATTGAATTTTAAGTCTTTTCGCTGTCTCATATAACTGTCGGACAGAAATGTGATAATGGCCACCTGCCATTTGCCTGTACTTACCAATTCTACCTTCAAATTTACAACCTTTGGTAGTTTAAATATAGAAAATTTGACAATAAACTCCCCAAAAACTATCAAAATGTATGTTTTCTCATGCTCCTCAAACTCAAACTTGCTTATTACAAGGGCTTTTGACAAATTTAACTCATCAATATTTTTGGGCTTTTCATCTTTACGTAAGCAACAGGGTATTCGAAATGTATAGTTTTACGTATTTAAAAATACGCCTGACAATATAAATTGTATACCTAAATATACAACGAAATATTAGGTGCAAGTCTCATGCACCTAAAAGAACACAAATAGTTCCGATTTCAGAAAAATTGTCTTCAAATTAAACTGCGCTTGGAAGCCCCGGACGCATATTCATATCGAACGTAAAGTGTGGCAAGTATAACTGGAACAGCGGAAGTTGTCGAGTAGTTTTTTGAGAACTAATATTTATACCTATTATTTAGATAAACACATAATTTAATATACTCATTAACTCATTGAAAATAAAAAGTAATATCCAAACTGGAACTTTACTATTACTTCAATTTTAATTCATAATCTATTTTACACATTATTAATTTAAATAAATTTGCGATATTTATATCTATTTGCCCGATACATCCGGCAACAAGTGCGTCAAGTTCCCCTCGTCCTCGTGACAAAGTGCATCAAGGCGATTGGCTGCAAGTCATTTTTCCTCTCTTTGCTTATCAGACGTCGCTGTTCCAGATAAGTTTGCCACACTTTACGGTATCGCAAATTTTATAGCGCGACTGTAATGTAAATGTGCATAATTTTCGATGCGACGAAACGAATCCATGTCTCTACGTTCTAGCAAAATTTCCACAACGCCTCGGTGGTGTAGAAGGTAGAGTGTCAGTCCTGCGCTGCGGGTTCGATTCCCGTCGATCGCGACAGATGTTTTGTTTATTGTTTTTAATTAATTTACCTTTTTTCTTAATTTTGGGTTAGTTTAGGTTAGCCTTGGGTTAGTTTTGGTTAGTTCTTCTTGATTGAGTCCACGTAGCGAGCGGAGGGCCATGCAAAGCCATAATAATACCTATTAACATTTATATTATAGTCGCCTATACGCCTGTCATAACAAGATGCGATCCTGTAAGTTCGATATAAATATGCTCCCCGGACTTTTCCGGAAAACTGGAAATTGTACCGTGTTCAGAAGCATTGACAGTCAATAAAAACTTCGGTACAAATTGATAACGAGAGGTGTGAAAAATCGCAAGTGTAACTAGGCCCGGATTGTGTTTAGTATAGGTGCCACGCTTAAAATATAAACTAACTAGGCTCGCTATTGTTGTTCTTAGCAATTAATCATGATCAGAATATCTAGTGCATCACAGGTGAATGAAGCGGTGCATAAAGTGCGAAATTAAGTATGAGGATGCTTCGGGATTGTTGCCCTGTGATGGTTGCAACCGTACTATGCACAAGAAAGTTGCATGCTCTGATTATCTGCATCCGAACTGAGAATAATGGAGCTTAAAGGAAAAAAGATTCTGATATTTCTCTGCCAGGCTGAGATGTTGAGTGCGCCAAAACTTAAAAAAAACTATTGATGGTTGAGGTCAACCGACTGAAGTCTCAGTCAGCACCAACTGTTTCGCCGCCTTCAAGTGAGGATTTCTTCAGTGAGTTGTAAGACCGCCAGACAAGGCCGAACAATTTAATGGTATTCAACCTCCCAGAGGGAGGCAATGCGGAGGAGATACCTAGATTGTTTGGTGCATGAAAATTTTCATAAATCCCGACTTAATGCCCAAGCAACGTGAACATGGAAAAATGTCCGTGACCAACTGGAGTACCGAAAGGCTCATGGTGAGAATTTGCATGTGAAATACAACCATGGTATTCCTGTTATATCATAAAACCAATAAAACGTCTACTTTCACAGCCCAACGCCTTTTCAATATACATTCAAAACATTAGAGGTATTCGTATGAAATTGTCTTTTGGAATCCGTCCCCAGGAGCCACTATGAGATTATTGTTTTTGTGGAGACTTGACTCAGCGATACCTTCAGCGATGCTGAGTTGTAATGGATAATTACCGAATCTACAGAAGAGATCGTTCTTTGCAAACAAGTGTTCTCTCCAGAGGGGGTGTATTGATTGAGGTCGATAGTGGTATAAAGAGTAGGCAACTCTCAGTGACTGACGATATTGAGGATCTTTTTGTCCTCATTGAGGAGGGAAGGTCACTAATACTTGCTGGCGCATATTTTCCTCCGCGTTCACCCACCGCTGTTTATATTTCGTTCAGTGAAAATATTGATACGTCTTCGGAGAAACACCCTCATGCAAGGGTGGGCATTCTTGGAGACTTCAACCTTCCTCATGCGGTGTGGCAAAATGATGATCTTGGTTCTACAGCCAGAGTTATAGCGGTGCTGGAGCGGTCCCCGCTGAGGTGGATTCTTTGGAGGTGATATCTAGCCTATGTGCGCTCCACAACAATTGATTTGATGCTTTTTCAGGACTGCGAAGGTTGTACAGTACATAGAGCGGATGAATGTATGTTGCCCCAGGAAGAATATCACCCTCCATTGGATGTTACAGTGTCATTCTACTCGGACAGTTAACATAGCTCTATGTATGTATTGAGACATATCCCCTTAAGCGAATCTCATCTGGGAAATTTCCCAGATGGTTTTCACCAGAGCTCAAGCGTTGTATAATGAAAAAGCCTAAAAACGATATAAAATATCTGCTCTTCTGGACGATTATCATGAGTTTTCCGGGTTGCGGTTGCTTTGCAAGAGATCAGTGAATTCTTACGATAATTTTGTAGCTTTCATAGAAAATTCGCTGACAACAAATCCCAATCAATTGTGGAATTTTGATAATTCAAAAAGGAAATATAATTAAATTCCTAGTGAGCTTCATTTCAATGACGACAGTAGTACTTCAGGTTTGGAGGTTACTTTTCTAATGTTTATAACGACAAACAATGTCCCAATGTTAATACAAACCGTTTGGACTTTCCAAACAGTAATATCACTAGTTATTATTTTACTAATCAGACGTCTATTCGCACTTGAATTACTTAGATATAAATAAGGGACCTGGTCCTGATGGCGTACATCCTTTGCGAATCAGGCATTGCAGTTTCGTTTTGGTCCGTCCGTTGCACATTATATTTAACGTGTCTCTTAAATTGAGGATATTTCCGGATTTTTGGAACTTGAGTTACTTAACCCCAATTCATAAGTCTGGAGAAAAAGGCATGGTTACCAATTATAGACGTATTAACATTTTGAGAAAAATTTCCAAACTTTTGAGAATATTATTACTAAATAATATTTAACAGCTGGACTGGGTCCCTTTATTATCGATCGGCAGTTTGGTTTTCAGGCAAGAAGGAGCACTGAGGTTATTCTGCTGACATATGTGGACTTTATGGCGGACGCCTTGGAAAGGCTCTCAGGTACACTCTATTTACACGGATTTCTCTAAGCGTTTGACAGAATTAATCATACAGCCCTTTTGTCAAAACTGAATAACATGGGTATTAGCGGTTCTATGTTAAGTTGAATAAAAAGTTGTTTAACGGGACGTTCACAAGTTGTTCGGTTCAACAATTTTGAATCGAAAGATATACCTGTTCGATCTGGAGTCCCGCAGGGATCTCATTTGGGTCCTCTTTTCTTTACCTTATTTATTAATGATCTGGGATCTTGCTTCGGATGCTTTAAAATTGTGCATGGAGGTCTCTTCCTCTGATTTGGATCGCTTGGTAATTTGGTGTGATCTAAACGGCATGGACTTGAACACTTCAAACTGTTACTCCTTGTCTTCCATCGATCTAGAATGGCACTTAAACGCCCTTGTTCAATTAACAACAATTATCTGTCAAATGTTGCTGCAATGAGAGATTTGGAGCCACCATGGATTCTCGACTCACATTTACTGCTCATATGGAGGGCATTATTTCTAGGTCTCTTCAACTCTTGCGATTCGTGAAGCGAATTTCTTGTGATTTTACCAACGTGTATATATTCATATACTGTTCATTAATTAGACCTCACCTAGAATATCCTTCCTGTGTTTGGAATCCCCTCTATAGCGTGCATATCCAGAGTAATGATAGAGTTCAGAACTAATTTCTAAAGTATGTTGCTTACAGATTGAATATGCCAAATCTAACTTATTCTCAAATTGAATCTCATATCCACATTGAATCACTGGAAGATCGCCAAAATACGAATAAAAGAAAAAAGGTAAAATATCCTATGGAATGCAATGCAAATGGTGGTCGATGTAAAAAAACAACACAGATAAAAGAAATTAAATCACTAAATTAGACAAAAAAAACTTTAGCAATATTTACCTCACTCGAGTTGGAGGGTTGCCTGGAGGATCAACTGCCTCGGTTTTACAAGATGAGCTCGAAAAGCCTCTAGAAACCATGGAAAATAACCTTCAGCGTCATAACAGCGCGATTACAAAAAATAAATTCCAGAAAAATCTTACCTAGTGCAGTACGAATATCCCAATAACTTGGTAATGTCAGGCACTATTTAGGGACTCAATCACAAATCCCTTAGAAGGGTAATATTAAACACAATGCAAAAAGGTTGAGTCACCTAGGACTGCACTAACAACAAAACGCTTCCTCTATTCCCGCTAGGTATGTCTAGAAGAACGAGACATCCAGTAGCGTAGCCAGAGTTGGTCCTTGGGGGAGGGGATCAGTAGCTGCTCGTGGGTTTAGAAAGCTCGAGAGCAAGGTCGCCGCAGGCGACGATTCCAGAAGAGTAAATCATTAAGACAGTTTATTGTAACCACAAATCAATAAAGTTGTAAAAAAAGTTCATGAGAAGTTCAAAACGTTCAAAACATATACCAGTTTGATGGCAAAAAAGGGTTATTGTACATATTTTTGTTGGTGGTTAGCACTTCGACCTTGCCGTTTCCTGGTTTTTAAAGTGAAATTCCATTCGCCTGTTTTTGTCCAAAATAAATTTTTCAATAACTTTTTCATTAAAATCTAGAATTCGTTTGGCCATAACACTCTCAATACTTATCATAGCTAAAGCATTTAGTCTATCATTACCCATTGAATTTCTTAAATATATTTTAATCAACTTCAAAATTGAAAAGCTCCTTTTGGCTTCCGCTGTGACCTTCGCTATAGTCACAAGTATTCTCAATTCCATGGTGATTTATTTAAAAGCTGTATCCAGTCCCGGATTTAAAATAAAATTTAATGTATTTAAACAACCTTTAATTTCTTCATTTTGACATCAGAAATCAGGAGATTTCAGTTCATTAATCAATCCAGTTACTGTGAAAAGACCGCGCATGCCTTATGTTACAGGGCGTTATATTATTTCATTATTATTCTGGATCATTCATTTAATTAAGTTATAAAAGTTAAACAAAATAACGTGCATTCTTCCCATCTTTTAAAATGTTAATATTCATTATCCATGGAGGGACTACGCCACTGGAGACATCAGTTTTAGTCAATTTTCCCCGTTACAGATCCACGGAATTAGAGAAATACACGCCAAATCAGAAAAAGTGGTAGTGCCGAGATATGTCGAAAAAGTCGATACGAGGAATAATTCTAAGATAATAAACGACTTAGTTCTCGTTTATTATTATTATAAAACGACGACGGAAGCCACAATTAATGAGCTAAAATTAAATTTTTCAATAAATAATAGGGAATATTCCCAAACGAAATAATAAACCTTTAAAAATCCAAATCAACAGCAACAATTATGGGAAAATAGCCCATTACTACTATTCAGGGCTACCAATCGAATATTACAAAAGTTACAACATGCCACGTGAAAAGATAAATATGAAGTAGAAATTTCAAATATGAAATTCAGTAAGAAGATAGAACTACAATATAACCTCTAAATCCACTAAAGCATAAGAAAGAAAAACAAACATTGACGATGGAATGAAACTTAAAATATTGGTAAATCACGGGAAAATATGCGAGGGATAGGCCCTACAGCACTGTGAGAAGAAACAACAATGAGTAATCTATGCAGAGATCAATAAGTCTTAGAAGAAAATAAGCAACAGGTACTAGTTTTTACTCTTGAATAGAAAGAAAAATGTAATAACTAACAATTATTCTCGAATTTACAGGTAAACAAGAAAGCAGCAGCAGTATTTCAAAGCAAATCAGTTACCTCAAAAAATTAAAGCTGTATCAGCCTGAGATTAGAAGTGAAAATAGAAGCAAACATAATTAATGTAATATAAATAAGCAAAGTTAAACTAATAACATAATATCTTATTTTAGTTGTTTGATCAAACCTAAGCGTTCCAAAAGACTATCCACTAATATAACGACAGTCACAAAGCGCTGAAGGACATCATAAGAAAAGGGTTGATCAAAATAGCTACTTAAGACCACAACAGTGTTATAAAAGCTGGTACACATTATATTTTATTAACCGTATGTAGAATAAAATTAATTTACATTAATAAATGCTGCAACGAGAAGTCCATTAAGCTTATTGACAACAAATCTAATACATGAATTTAATTCATCATTTATTGAGTCTTGGAAGACAAGAGTAGCTCCAATATGTTGTATTAGGTAACATCTTTGTGTTTTAAAACACACGTTGGCCGATAGAGAACAGGATGTTTCAAGTAATAATTAGTTTTTATTTTCAATAAAACAAAATACTTTTAACACGTGCCAAAATATTCATTTTCGGTTTTCACTGGATGTTTTCTTTTTAGATTACCTACCTTACCATCTGATCAAAACTATTGTTTCATTTGAAATATATAAGAACAATGAAGTTAGCCTATTTCGGTATAAATAAATAATGATTATTAGGGAAGCTACGAAAAATTTGTCATTATAAGAAAGTTATTATCCAAACTAAGAATTCTTTCACCATGTTTATTAAATGAGAAAATAGTTATTTATGTATCAAGAACCTAATGTAGGCGTATAGCGCCCGCGGCATGTATATAATAGGCCGACGCTTTAGTCGAGAGCTATGACACGCCAGTGATGCATATACATGATACATTATTTTTGACCTTAATATTATTTTAACCAAATTTCGTAACATACTCCTATATCATAAAAAATTGACACTGACATTAATAATGATTTTGATTACAGGGTATGTAATCTAAATAACAGGGCGCTAGAGATGCCCTAGGGCGATAAAGTTGTGTTTAAGGTCCGGAGAAGAGATCATTAAAATGCACTTTAAAGCCCGATCGTAATAGACTAATTATAAAATTACTTAGCTCGTTACGCCCTCTTGCGCCAATTTTCGAAAATTAAAATTATTTTAAATGGTTTTCTCGTGGCTAATTTCATTATAGAAAGATTTTTCCAAAGCAGCAAGCAAATAATTTTCGAGATACGGCCACTATCCGCCCTTGGTGAGATACCAGGTATATTTTAAACTCGTAAATAAAGAACATTTTTTCTTCGAAGATTCTACTGCACACTTTAAGCTTATATGATTTGTTAGGGTTTTAAGTAATTCTTACTACTATCTTTCAATCAACAATATATTAGCAACTAAATAGTGTTTATTTGAATTAGTAATTTAATCAAACAAACCATTTTAATTTCAATCATATAAAACATGTCAACACAGAGCTGAAAAACAATTACACGTTAAATACATACCTCTAAATGGAAAGCAGTTATTCTCGCCGATCGTATGGGCAAGAAAAATAAAAACGGGACAGCCAATTCACATACATTGATATAGACAGTACTCAATTTCAATATCCAGGTCGGTAAATGGTGGGCATACCATGACAGTGGATTTGGTAAAGGCATAGTCTCAAAATGATGATTTAAAGCTAAAAATATTACAAACAAATAGTAGCTCCAATAAAATTTGTACAGTTTTATGGGACAAACCTATCTACTGGTTTCAGGTTACCAGATTATTTCTTGTTAGTGAAGCTACTGAGGTAACCCGCCTATTTAAAATATTATTTCATTAGACCTTATACACCCCATATATGTAAAGCAAGAAAGAGAGAAAAACAAGTCATAAATTGTTGGGTTTTGCGAGGTTTTTTTTTTCGAGGAGATCCGAAAGCGTATCGTTCGAGAACGGGGATAGATAGTCTGAAACCGGCGCAGTGAACAGTTTATTTTGTGAATGGTTTTTATTTTATCGAATATTACAGGTCAGTAAAATTTATATTGTTATTAACATAATTTGTACAAGTATTTCTTTTATTCTCATGTATAATTCATATTTGATGGCATAACATGTGTATATACTTAATAAAATCGTTTTGTGCTGTGAATAACACTGCTTTAAATGAAAACAAAAATGTATTGTTTGTTGTCTTTTCGTGCTGGAATTTTAGTTTTAGTATGCCTGTGATTGTAATGTAATCAAGGGACTTGATGAATCTACTAACATTTTCCTCCCCTGACTGGGCGAATATCCTAGCTATAAATCGTGGGCTTACGGGCAAAACACACTAAGTCGTTCTTTTTAATAAATTTTATCTTGTTTTAATGATTTGCTTTTGCATAATTATGTAAAAAAGGCATTGTTACTAACAAGCCTGGATTTTTGCTTTAAATTAGAAACCTATGTGAAATTTAAATTAACCTTAATTTGTAACCTCGATTTTCGACTTGGTGCCATTTAGATCATTCTAGAGATATTGGCTCAAATTGCAACTATAGCTGAGTAGCCTCCCGTATGGGACCTCAGTACCTGCTGGCGACGTCTGGCTAACTAATATCGAACAAGTGTGGAACGACAAATTGTGGTGCGGAAGACAGTAATTTAATTAATTATTATACTAATAAAGGTTATACAGCATAATTCGGTTAAGGAATTTAGATTTAGATATACTCTGCTGTACTATTTCCCCTCGTGAATTTCAGGCTGAGTCCGGCACGTTTTCTCTAATAAATTAGGTGTATTAGGAGTATGTGGTGTAATTTACATGACGCACCTTTCCCTCAAATTTCCCTAATTGTGTTTCGTCGAAACGCATACGGAGTAAGTAAAATTGTGCAAGATATAAAAATAACACAACGTAGGTATGGATTTTCATTTTAATCTATTTTGACGATCATTGGCAAAATAAAGACAAAGCACAACTTTACTTATCTCATTCAACTATGTTGAACAGACCCGGGTTGGTTATACTACACTACATTCCCCATATTACAATTATTTTATTATGTTTTATATGGTACATGCTTTACACAAAATGTATTCTTTTTTATGTACTACAAGGTGATTCGCTATCGCAGTAAGACATTTTTTTCTTTTAAACAGCCGTTTTCTGCAATTTTCTTAACAACTACGTTTCATATTGGTTGTAGAATTTAAACTCTACATTGGGCATTAATTTTTCATAAAAATCACCTTAATTTAAAAAAGAACATTATTTAACTTAACCTAACCAAATTCGATTTGTCTGCACTTGTATAGTGTTTGTTAAATTTCTGATCTTGAATATGGCAACTATAACAGGTGTGAGAAATTACGGCGAATGCTCGTTATATTGAATGCACATTGCATGCCTGGTAACATCAGGGCTTCTCACATTTATCAAATAAAAAGCTGATAATATAAATACGACTTACATAAAACACGTAAACAAAACTGGATCTGTGAATCTTGCATAGCCCCTGACAAGCAATAAAAGTACGAGCACACAGTATCCGCAGAGGCATCTGATTCCACTGACAGTATGGAATTATTTTTTTAAAAACGATGCTCTGTTACAATCACTCATTTATATAAGTTAACTGCAGAACAAAAATCTTATAGATTTGACTTTATTCAGGATGAGAAGCCCAAAATTGAGGATGGAAAATCGACTTAATACTCTGGGGAGTGTCTGCGAAGAATGGTGTTAAATAAGACCACCTTAAGGGTCGGCAGTGGGTTACCAAGAAATGTTTGCTAAAAATTAATGATCGAGCTAACAGAAAAAACATTATTATCGTGCTTAACGTAAATGAAAGTGCATCAACAAATTTCAAAGAAAGAAGCATGATAAAACAAGATCAAATTAATACTAAATAAACTAGAGTAAAATGTGATAATAGTTTTAAGGTATCTAGAATTGGCCGAAAAGGAGCCCCTCCTAGACCAATGAAAATATGTTTTCATAATATTAGTAAAGAAAATGAGTTGAACAATATTTATGAAGAAATTAATAGAAGGGAAGAAAATTTAGTTAAGTACTCGAATGGTGTCCCTCAGAAACAAAGCTAGGGACTTGAATTATGCGATATTGTGCAATGATTATCATATCGTTGTCTTGGTTGAGGGCTGGCTTAGTGATAAGATATCCGATAGGGAGGTGTTAGTGAGGGGTTATTATTAACGTTGTGCCTGATCTAATGTAGAGGGAGAGTTTTATTGTTTCTGGTCAGGATGTTCGAAACTACAGAAGTATGTTAAAGCAACCGGCCATTCTTAAATTGTTGGATAGTTTGGTTTATGATCAGGTCGGTTAGGCTTGCAAAGGTCTTATTGTTGAGGAGCAGCATGGTTTTACAAAAGAACGGTCAACAGTTACCAACTTAGTTCACTACGTTATAAAGTCAGGTGAACTCAGTCTATACGGACTTCTCCAAGAAATTTGATAAGGGTTAGCCATTACTTACTGCTTGCTAAACTACGCGCGGTTATGTTTGTCTGTAGCCTGGCTTAAAAGTATGCATGTTGGTGGTGGTAGACAGAAAGTTAAAATAGGTAGCTACGTTTCGAGAAACCTTGGGGTGGCCTCAGGGGTCCCTCAAAGTAGTCATTGTGTTTCAACGTATTCGTGAATGATGTAAGTTAGAGGTTGACCGATTGCGGTTTCCTCCTATTTGCTGGTCTAAAGCTGTACCGAGTGATTAATAGTGAAAACGATTATAGAATTTTGCAAGATAGACAAGAGTACGGACATACCGAAGATGCTTGGATAATTGACGAGTAGATCGCGACCGTAGTTTACATCGACACCAGAGAGCCTTTCTTTCAGTGTTCTAGTTGTATAAAAGAGAAATCACGTGTTTCGGAAGGAACTGTTAATTTACGAATTTTATGAATATTTAATTTCTTGATTTTATTACCAAAGAGTAAATTATATAGAAGCGACGGTAGTGAAGACAGTGATTGTGTATTTTTCTGTGTGGATTTTGTGTAATGCTTCAAATCGCCAGTATAGTTGATCATCCCATTAACCAAAAAAGACAATATTTGGGAGAATATTATCACATGTTTAAAGAGCTTAAAAGCCATCGAGAGAGATATCATGCGTATATGAGAATGACATTTGAATTGTCATGTAAAAATACTAAAGTCTGTCCCAGTGAATGCCACGTGGTTTGAAGTCCACCAATAAACGCGCAAGTTACGTCGAGCCAGACACTTCAGCCGCAATTTAAAAACAACCAATGCTTTTTTGATATCGACATTGGCGTTTATCGCCTGGTAAGAGGCAAGGGTGAAAGCAGCTCTGGTGTGAGCGGTCTGATTAAAATTAAAGATTTGTTTTCAAAAAACATGGTACAGTCTGTAAAACGAGCGTTGATCGTTGGGTCATAAATCGGGACGTCGTCAGTTTTGAAGCATGTCCTACATTGATTCACAAGAGTCTTGGAAGGGGCCCTAACTTATGTTTCGCGCATGATTCATTTAGCATTGGTAAAATAGACGACTATTGTGGGTATCGAATGTGAGGTTAGATAGGACGCTCAATTCAAAACCAAAACAATAACAAATAACATGTCATGCTCATGAACTCGTGATTCATATATTCAATTTAAAGAAACTAACCGATAAATATGTCTTTCTTTCACTCTGGGAAGATAATATTTGGATCTCCAATATGAATATTTTAATTTATGCAAACTACCTTGTTTTAGGTGAAAAAAATTTTTTGTAATGTTTGCAATAGGAACTTAAATTACAAACGGAAATATTCTAGTGTTCTAGTGAATAGTTCCAGCAGACATTCTTATACTGGGGTCAAGTTATCTTGTGTGAGGCAAACATATCTAAAACGTGAGAAATTTAAAATAGGTGAAATATTTGCTATAATATACAATTACGCATGCGATATTGAATTGTTAATTGAAAACATTCACCTCAATTCAAAAGCAATGTACTGTGAAAGAAACTTGGCCAATAGAACAGTGTGTATACAAAATCATAAAGGCACTTTTGATATCAGATATGCCACTGAGATGTGATTTGTACTTTTTCTTTAACAATTAATTGATATTTTTTACTTATAAGCATCCGTAAAGTCCAGTAAATAAATTAATAAAAACAGAAATTTATCATTGCAGTAAACTTTGTCATATATTTAAATTTGTCTGTAAATGCAATTTTATTTTTCGGTTAGCTGCGGTTTTGGTTGCTTTATCATTTAATTATTTTTTTTTTCACATTATAGCAGTGTTCTGTAGTAAATAAAATTGAAAGATCTCAAACATTTACCTTTTCTTTAGTTTTATATATGCAGGTAAGTTTTGTTTATAATTTATTTGTGTTGCGCATCGGATTAAACGCTTAGGTTCGTAAAAGTTCATTTCATTTTTGTTTTGCTAATTATGCAGCTGTAAACATCGCCATTAAGTCCTTAGTTCAAACTTTTAATAATATTTACGCTATTTTTAACATAGGACATCTCATATAAAATATATTAAATAGGTGACGGTATAGCATAATATTGTATCTGATTTTGTGTTGAGGCTCAGTTATATCTCAAACTGAAACAAAGTAACTTAAACAAAGATTGACACCATAAAATGAGAAGAAACGAAAACAATGCTAATTTATTTCCAAAAAGCTCTCAAATGTTTATAAAATGAAAAGCAAAACAGTCGATATAACATAAAGTGTGCTATAACATGGTACATATACAACAACAGTAAAGGTCTCACGTATATAATATGTTAACTTTAACAATTTAGAATCTCATTCAAACTTACAATAAACACCAATGAAAAATATGATAAAAACAGATTGGGAAAAACGCCTTACATAGCACAGAGAGTCAGTCAAAACAGAGTACTATAATGCAATGTTAAAATACTATTGGCATGTATCGATCACCCAGCCACAAAACTCATCAGGAGACACAAACGACAGCCAAGTAATCACAAAGAAAAAGGACAAAAGATAATAAAACACCATAACTCTACTCGTCATAAAAACACAATAATTCACTCGTTACAAAAAACAATACCACAAAATCGATGGAAAGGGATGTTGCAATTTAAGGTTCTTGTATCATAGTGCACCAACATTTTACGAAAGGGGTCATAGTATCTTCTGTGTTTATGAGCACACTAAACTATACCGTTCCTACTCATCGCTAAAAAAATACCCATCATCATCATCGTTCGAGTCACAAGAATTGAGGTCAATAATGACTGGTAACATATCTGAAGCATCTAACAGTTCCTTCTTTTTCCCGGCCTCGCTAATTATAGCATTTGTGTAATGAACGTAATTTTTTCATTTTTCTGGTGTAATCTACAACAGATTATATTATAAAAAAAGAAATATCTAAAAGTTGGACTAGATTTTCACTTTTGAAATGCTTCATTCCACAAGTTTAAAACTTCGCTTGTGACGGGATGCATCGAACTGATATAAGCATCATAGTAACGATTACATTATGGCCATACCCGCTCAATAGGATTATATTGCCAGTGATAGGGAGGAAGCCTTAGGACACGATGACCATGTGGCGAAGCAAGTTCGTCTAATTTAGAAATAAACTATTACATCAACAGATATTATTATGGGATTATATTGTAATATTACCTGTATCTCTTCGAAGGTAAGTTCTTTTTGACTATATTCCAAATCTCATCCTTCAATGCAAGACTTGGAAATGTAACACACTTTTGCTGTAACCATTCTATAAGACCAACTTTGGTCTGGATTTTTTTCGACTAGACCATTATTACCAATGAGTATAAAAATAGGAAAATACGTTGGACGACCTTCAAATAAATATATATTTGACACTTTGACAGATGAGGAATTTCATACCATATCCGAGTATGAGCAGAGCAACGTAAGTCCGTGACGTAAAATTTATGTAACCTCCGATTGACCGTGTTTTGATAGAGAAAGACTGACGTAACGATCAACGCTCACTTTACAAACTATATCGATTTAACGATCGCGACCTCTTTTGCGATTATCCAGGCATCTTCGCTGTGTCCTCCTCAGTGGTGTGATATTGATGAAATCTTTAAATTAGATACGTTCTATATTGTCGTGGAGGATTCATATTTACCTAACACCTGAATATAACACTAACCTAAAAGACCAGTAATAAATAATTAAACGATATGACATTATTATTGTCATTTTGTCAAAGTCAATTTAAAACTTGACAAAATGCACGAGCTGTTTACTGTTTCAATTGCATTTACTAACTATTTTCATTTCATCAAGCACTTTTGCTGTTGACACCCTTGGGTCAGAGCCGAAACGACTGTATTTTCCAAAACACGTACATATGAAGGCAAAAATGTGTAAGATAGACATCATTAAATCCCAAAAAATGTAGTTCTATTACTGTCTGTAAAGGTAATATCAAAATTAATTTTGAATACAATATTAATAATGTAAAATTAATTTCTGCCAATTGTTTTGATGGACGATCCTTTCTCATTTAAGGATCATTACTATCCTGTAAGTGGAAAGGCATTTCAAATACTCGGCTTTATTTTCAGATTTGGTTGGGATCTATCTATTGGCTCCTTAAAATGTTAATTATTTTGAACGATGGTAATTATTTAGAAAACGGGTTTTCGCTAATATAAGAGATTTTTGAAAAATTCTTTTTTAACGTGTTTATATAGGTGAAATATACCAATAATCCGCCACCGCAGATTAGTAAAATTGTTTCTATAATTTGTTATTAACAAATAGATACTCATGGGACCGGGCGGCGAATAGGGGTGCTGGGCGGTGACACTACAGTACGCATCCAAGGAAAAATAGACACTGACACTGTTTATGAGAAAGTTTCTCACATCACGCACTGTATTGTGTATATCAGTATATACATAAAAAAATTAAATGCGATACACAAATATGAATAATTATTGTTTCCGTCATAATAATGTCACGTTACAAATAAAAAACTGTCAGTAAATGACACAAGACACAACCCTGGTAACGGCTAACATTAGCCCAAATGTTAATAATGTTGCCAAATTGCTTTGTCAATTTTGAAATCGTTTGCGTTGGTGATTGGACAATGGTAAAAAATAAATGACAAATGTAATAAAAACGGATTTTCGCAAATATAAGAGACTTTTTTCAAACCCTTATTTATATAAGTGAAATGTAACAATAATCCGCCACGGTAGCTTAGTAAAATTGTTTCTATAATTTGTTTTTAACAAATATTGGTAGCAGCGCAGTGTTAGCGTTCTAATATTTCACTTCACGTATGGGCCTCCGGTCGCTTAGCTCGCTCCAACGGCGCAAGCAAACAAAACTAACCCAAACTAACCAAACCAAACCCAAACTAACCAAAGTAAGAGGCTTCACTAACCCAAACTAAGCCAAACCAACCAAAACTAACCCATACTAACCAAAACTAACCCAAACAAACCAAAACTAACCCAAACTAAACAAAACTAACACTAAGCGCGCTTCTCTTCACTATCCCGAACTAAGTAAAACCAACCAAAACTAACCCAAAATAAACAAAACTAACCCAAACTAACCAAAACTAACAAAAGTAAAAAGGCAAGCGCGCTACGCGCGCTTGTTTCTTCACTATTCCGAACTAAGTAAAACCAACCAAAACTAAACAATACTAACCCAAACTAAACAGAACTAACCCAAACTAAAAATGCAAACGCGCTACGCGCGCTTGTCTCTTTACTATCCCCAACTAAGCAGAACCAACCAAAACTAACAAAACTAGAGACCAACCAAAACTAACAAAAGTAGAGACCAACCAAGTAAACAAACAAACCAACTAAGTAAAACCAACCAAAACTAACCCAAACTAAATAAAACTAACCACAACTAACCCAAACTAACCAAAACTAACAAAAGTAAAGAGGCAAGCGCGCTACGCGCGCTTGTCTCTTCACTATCCCCAACTAAGCAGAACCAACCAAAACTAACCAAAACTAACCCAAACTAACCAAAACTAACAAAAGTAGAGACCAACCAAGTAAACAAACAAACCAACTAAGTAAAACCAACCAAAACTAACCAAAACTAACCCAAACTAACCAAAACTAACAAAAGTAAATAGGCAAGCGCGCTACGCGCGCTTGTTTCTTCACTATCCCGACCTAAATAAAACCAACCAAAACTAACCTAAACTAACCAAAACTAACCAAAACTAACCCAAAATAAAGTGGCAAGAGCGTTACGCGTGCTTGTCTCTTCACTATCCCCAACTAAGCAGAACCAACCAAAACTAACCCATACTAACCAAAACTAACCCAACTAACGAAAGTAAAGAAGCAAGCGCGCTTATCACTTCACTATCTCAAACTAAGCAAAACCAACCAAAGCTAACCCATACTAACCAAAACTAACCGAAACTAACCCAAACTAACCAAAATTAGTTATAGTTGGTTTCGATTTTTTTTTGCGCTTGTCTCGTCTCTCTACTTTAGTTAACTATGGTTTGGATTGGTTTCGGTTAGTTTTGGTTTTGTTTTGGTTAGTAAGGGTTAGTTATGGTTGGTTTTGCTTAGTTTGGAATAGTGAAATAACAAGCGCGCGTAGCGCGCTTGCCTCTTTACTTTGGTTAGTTTTGGTTAGTTTTAGTTAGTTTGGGTTAATTTTAGTTAGCTTTGGTTGGTTTTACTTAGGTCGGTTATTTGGTTAGTTTGGGTTAGCTTTGGTTAGTTTTGGTTGATTTTACTTATTTCGGAATTGCCTCTTTATTTTGGTTAGTTTGAGTTAGTTTTGGTTTGTTTGGGTTAGTTTTGGTTAGAATGGGTTAGTTTTGGTTGGTTTTGCTTAGCTTGGGATACTGAAGTTAGTGAAGGGAAAATCGGATGATTTTTAGAATCGAATATCTTGCATTCGAATACTTTTGAGAATCGAATGATTATTCGAATACAAAGAATCGAATTATTTGGATTAGCCGCGATATTCCAAATGTTTCAATTAGCGATTCAACCTCTCGAGATTCCGAGTGACTTCGAACTCTCGTTCTCGAATTCAAATTTACAAATTGTCTGATTCTGGATTGTTTGATCTTGAAGTCTTCATTCTAGATACATTTAAGCATAAGAGCAAAATCTTTTACAAAATTAGCGAGAGCATTCACGATTAAAAAACAAAATATTGGTTAAAAGTTATTTTGTTTAGATATTATGTAAAAGTTTATTAAAGATATACTAAAATCATCACTTTTTAATAATTTAAATTTGAATTCCCAAAACTCTTTATCGTCTGCATATTGCAAAAATATGTATGTCATACCTGCGGACTACCGCATTTAAAATTAATAATATGTTTACTACAGAAGAAAAATATTCAATACTTAAATAATTACCACAGTAATTAAACTACTCTATTTTATACTTTTTATAGTATAGCGCTTTCGATTATTGTTCACCATAATACAAAACAAAGCCCGCTATTATTTGTTGCTCAGACGGCAGACGAGCATAATCGAACAAGTTATAATATAATCGCATTTGACGCGAATTGTGCGGATTCATATTTCATTTCGATTCAACCAGCATTCGAGGGACGATTCATTCGTTGTTACCGTATTCGAATTCCTCGTTGAGAATCGAATGCATTCGAATGCAAGCCAGAATCGAATACTTCGATTATTTGTATTCGAATAGTCCCTTCACTAACTGAAGTGTGTACTTTGGTTAGTTTGAGTTAGTTTTGGTTGGCTTTAATTATTTCGTGATAGTGATTTTTATTTTGGTTAGTTTGGGTTAATTTTGGTTTGTTTGGGTTAGTTTTGGTTAGTATGGGTTAGTTTTGGTTTGTTTGGAATTACTTTGGTTAGTTTGGGTTAGTTTTGGTTGCTTGCGCCTTGGAGCGAGCGAAGCAAGCGGAGGCTCATTCGTGAAGTGAAATATTAGAACGATAACACCGCGCTGCTGTTTTTATTACATTTATCATTTATTTTTTACCATTGTCCAATCACAAACGCAAACGATTTTAAAATTGACAAAGCAATTTGGCAACATTATTAACATTTGGGCTAATGTTAGCTGTTGCCAGGGTTGTGTCTTGTGTCATTTACTAACAGTTTTTTATTTGTAACGTGACATTATTATGACGGAAACAATAATTATTCATATTTGTGTATCGCATTTAATATATTTATGTATATACTGATATACACAATACCGTGCGTGATGTGAGAAACTTTCTCAGAAACAGTGTGGTGTCTATTTTTCCTTGGATGCGTACTGTAGTGTCCCCGCCTAGCACCCCTAATCGCCGCCCGGTCCCGTGAGTATCTATTTGTTAATAACAAATTCTAGAAACAATTTTACTAAGCTGCGGTGGCGGATTATTGTTATATTTCACCTATATAAACACGTTAAAAAAGAATTTTTCAAAAATCTCTTATATTAGCGAAAACCCGTTTTCTAAATAATTACCAAACTAAATGTTATCTGCAGTGTAGGAAGTGTTGTGCTAAAGTTATGCATGTGGTATTAGTTTTTATTCAATATTCACACAGGCTCATCGTCCATTAGGCACTTTTGCTGTTAGCGTTAATTAATTTTTCATAGTACAGTGTAGCCTTGATAATCCGGACATGCGTTATTCCGGATTCTTCAGTAGTCCGGACACGAGTTTTGCCACTGTTATGTACGTTGCAGTCCGGATTCGCTTGTACGCGATAATCTGGATCGCGCTGTTCAGCAGTTTTGCAGGCTTTGACAAGTTAAATTGATTGGTAGTTTGCGTTAACGTGACATATTACAGTCGACACTTGCTTCCTGCACCGATTCTGTGGAATATGGCTCCAAGACGAAAACATAAAACATTATCTTTAAAACAAAAGCTTGATATACTGAACAGATTAGATCTCGGCGTGAGTGGAAAAGCGTTAGCTAGTGAATACGATGTAGGCACATCTACAATTTCGGATATTAAGAAGAACAAATTGAGCATTAAAAGGTATGTGCTAAGGTTTATAAAGATGTTTTCTTTTACTAATGTTTTGCATTTTATTTTTAGTTTTATTAGTGGTTGTGATAGCGTACCACAAGCTAGGAAAACACTAAGGAAACCCGAATATCCCCGAATGGAAAAGCGATTATTCGAATGGTTTTGCAGGCAACGTTCCAGACACATTCCCATATCATATGAAATTTCAGCAGGCAAAGCAAAGCAAATCTACAACGATGTTTATGGAAATGATAATTTTGCAACCAGTCGAGGTTGGATCGCAAATTTTAGAAAAAGACACGGTTTGAGAGCTTTAAAAGTTTCTGGTGAGAAATTATCCTATGACGAAACTGCTGTTAAGCCGTTTAAAAATATGTTGGCACAGAAACTGAAAGACTTGAATTTAATTCCGACGCAGTTATACAACACTGATGAATCAGCATTGTACAGGAAAATGTTACCGGAAAAAACAATTGTTCGTTCTCAAGAAAAGACAGTACCTGGGCGAAAAATAAGTAAGGAGCGTGTTACTTTCCTGGCATGTGTAAATGAAGATGGTTCCCATAAATTGAGAATTCTCGTCATTGGAAAGGCAAAAAATCCCAGAGCGTTTAAAAATGCAGCCATACCCGTAGATTACAAAA
The DNA here is from genome assembly GCA_016904865.1 of Pissodes strobi. NCBI lineage: Eukaryota > Metazoa > Arthropoda > Insecta > Coleoptera > Curculionidae > Pissodes > Pissodes strobi. Next base: position 8,287 of record MU186231.1, on the reverse strand, counting down.
ATTCCTGCAATGCTTGGATGACGTCTGCAATATTTAAAGAGTGGTTTCATAATTCGTTTATTAGGCAAGTAAACGAGTATTTAAGAAACCAAAATCTAGCTGAACGTGCTCTTTTAATCATTGACAATGCTTCGAGCCATGGATCGCCAGAACAACTGAGAAGTGAGGATGGCCATTTCTGTACAAACTTTCTTCCGCCAAATTGCACAGCATTGCTGCAACCCATGGATCAAAATGCCATAAGGTTGACTAAATTGTTTTACCGTTAGAGCCTTTTGGCGCACATTTTATCACAAGATGAAGAAAATGTTATCCAGGTGTAAAAGACCTTAAATCTCAAAACAGCAACATAATTACTGAGCAATGCATGATCAAAAGTTTCTTCGGAGGTTTTACAAAAATATTGGGAAAAAGTAATTCCAAAAGGAACAGTTTTTAGCAGTGATTTAGAATACGAAGCCGATGATCTGATTTCGCTGAAGCAATTGCAGGAAAAGCTACGAGCCTTAACAGATGTTTCGGATATGCTCCAAACGCTAAGTGAAAACGAGATAAATCCTGATGAAGTGAATAACTGGATTGAAAATGATGACGACTTGGTAGCAGATGAGATAGAAAGCAACGAGATGCCTTATAAGAGCAGCGAAGAATGTGAAGATGATGACAAAAATCAAGAAAGAGAGAAAGGAGGGGTCAAAAATGATGAAGCAGTGAAGGGCTTCAATTTATACTTAAAGTGGGCTGAAGAAAATCAAGTACCATTGCATGATATTCTTGTTTTTGAAAGACTCAAAGAAATGGCTTTTATGAAAAATCAGGAAAAAGTAAAGCAAGCAAAAATTACAGACTTTTTTAATTAGCTTTATTATGTACTACATAGCATACATACAGTTTAGTTTATGCTTTTAATTTGTATGTTTTCCTCGTTTTCAACCTATTTATAGGCACATGTATTTAGTTATATACATACATATAATGTTCTCTAATAAAATATACATACACACATGGTATGTATGTATAAAGACATCGTGTTTCAGTAATCCGAATTTTTCGTTAATCCGGATTACCGTGGTTTTTATTAGTCCGGACTATCGAGGCTTTACTGTACTATGATTGCCGTTTGTTGTTGTCCTTGAGGACTAGCTTTAAAATCTTCTATAATATATTCAAAAATAATAAGTGATAGAATAATTGATTATAATCCAAATATTTTTTTGTATATTATCAAACCTAATCAAAATATGCTTCATTATCAAAAGATTTACAAAATCTCACTGACAAAGCTGAAAAATTAAAAAAACAAAATGCATAAAAATAAAAATCAAGAAAAACTATATTCTTTTGCGGAGCACACTGAAAAATCAATATCAGTAAAATAAACAAGTAAAAAAATAATATTAACACTATAAACCAGTTAAGCCAATGAGACCTCATGCTAAAAATGTTTAAAACAAATCCCCAAAATAAAAACAAAGAGATTACCCTGTAAAACTTCCAAAACGTACTCTTAATAAAATTAGAATAGTAAGTACTTCCTATGCATGACATACATATTCTAATATAAAAATTCAAGGCAAAGTTAAAATATTTCGCGACAAAAATAAACGCGTTATAGTTATATGAAGTATTTTTATTACATACCTGATAACGTCCACCACTTAGGACATCCACTAAGCAATTTCCCTAATGCAGCAGTAAACAAAATCCTAAACAGCAACCAGCGACACAACCAAAAAGTGAACAAATCTAAAGTGGGGATTTTCGTTTTTTTGCGGCCTGGCAAAAACGGTGCCATTAGGATGGCTAGAAAACCAGCTTCTAGCAATAGCTCATCACTGAAAAACAAAACATATTTTAAACAAACTATTTCTAAACTTTCTGCATTTGCAAAAGTATTTGAAGCACTTCTCTTTTTAGTAAAATATTCAACTTAGTACACCAATAGATTCGAATCGCATAGTTGATTCCAACTACACTGATTTTAGCAAAGTTTTAATCAAACCGATCGATATCTACTATTGAATAAATTAGCAATGAAACATCCTTTGTATTCCATGCAAAATTTTTTAATTCAAAAGGACTTCTATAAATTGCGTAACAGAGCGCTTTCGGCCTAAGCCATCATCAGTGTTACCTGAAAAGTAAGTAAAAGAACCCCCTATTAGTGGAGAGTAAAAGACTGCTGTTGAATTCTTGGTGAAGAAAATGATGAAGGGGTTAATTAAAGGTATAAATTAAGAATGATTTTCTTTTTGTGATTTTTGTGAGTAAAAAGTAAGGCAAATGGTGGACTTCTTTCACTTACTTGTTAGTGGAAAAGGTCATATCCATGAAGACAAACCAACAAAACAAATCGACAGTCACAATTAAATTTCACAAACTGTACGTCACGTTTTTGAGAGAATGGTTCACATAACTTAGTTTAAAGATATACGCCAAGAAACGGCGGTAATTTTAAATTTTAAATGTTTTAAAAATGACAAGTGTTAAGTTAGGGCGTATATGTTCTTGCGTCATTGGTCTGCTTGTCAAGACTGTCAGAAAATGAGACATTTGTCGTGTCATCCAAAAGCGTGGTTCTAGGGTACCTCGCTTTTGTTTTTAATTAAAGATTTTTAACTAAAATATGTGAACCATTCTCTCAAAAATGTGACGTACAGTTTGTGAAATTTAATTGTGACCGTTGTCGATTTGTGTTGTTCGTTTGTCTTCAGGGATATGTCCTTTTCCACTGACAAGTAAGTGAAAGAAGTCCATAATTTTCCTTGCTTTTTACTCACAAAAAAAACTATTCTTAATTTATATCTTTCATTAACCCCTTTAAAATTCTAACAAATTTGTAACCGAACATAACAATGTTCATCTCATCGTTTTCTTCACCAAGAATTCAACAGCAGTCTTTGACTCTCCACTAATAGGGGGGTTCTTTTACTTACTTTTCAGGTAACACTGATGATGGCTTAGGCCGAAAGCGCTCTGTTACGCTATTTATAGGAGTCCTTTTGGATTAAAAATTTTTGCATGGAATACAAAGATTGTTTTATTACTATGTTTCGTACATGCACACAGCCTCTTCATTTAATTAAATAAATTGGCTAGAGGCGGTATGGGTGATTATTCTAGACTGGATTGAATTTTACCTGTTGGAAAGAAACAGCTTGCCTCCGTGACTGGAAATAAGTCCATATTTTTATTTCAACATCAGGTATGCCCCAGGGCAACTCTCTGGAGCATTGTATACTCGTGTATAAATGAATATCAATTATTTATTCAGTGTTGTTTTCAACATTCTAAATTCCTATTTTACGCGGACGACCTTAAAATCTAGACGCGATGAGTTAGTCTGATCTCGATGAGTGTCATCTTTATTGTCAAGAAAATAGTTTATTTATCAATGAAGGAAAGTGTTTTATTATCATATTCACTTGTAAGCATGACAAAATACAAATGATTACAATCTTGGTGGCTGCTTTTTAAGGAAAAAGAGCCAAGCAACAAGCAATAGTTCTTGTTGAGAGTAAATATTATTGTTCGGATTTATTAATAGACGTTGGATGTAAGAACTTTTGGAAAGCAATGTACAATATATCTATAGCGCATAGAATTTGTTCAGAATAGAGTTTTAAAGTGTGCATTTAGGGACAATTAGGCGCTATCTAATACATTCTAGGTATAAGATTGTTTCTTTGGAGCAACGGAATTCAATTGGTGATATACTGCATCTCTCTAATGCAAAAACTGGCAGCTTCGAAGCGGATTATTTCACTGCTCAAATTCGATATGAAAATCTAATGCCACTAGGACTAACATCAACATATGGACACAGCTTATTTACCTCATAATCTTGGGCCGACATTCTTTGATTTGGGAAAGTCAATAACCAACTTTTTCAAATTTTAGAAGAGGGCTATGACTCAGTATTGTTTTAGACGTCTGGGCATCTGAATAATACTTTTACAGTTCGTTTAATTTAAAATAATAATATGCTTGTTTATCGTCTAAATCCGTTTAAAAACGATTTTAAATGGCAAAATTGTATAAAAATCCGAAAATTCGGACTTTTTTAGGATGATAGCAGTGGCTTCGGACGAATTTGTCGCGGATTTTAAATTGAAAATTCATTTCAAATTCCCGTCCATTAAAAATAAGCTGTGCTATGGATCCAAATACATTGCGAATATAATATAATAAAAATAATACATTTGACGGTTCGTTTAACTTAAAATATGCTTTTTATCGTCTAAAATCCGTTTAAAAACGATTTTCAATGGCAAAATTGTATAATAATACCGCCTAGTGGCTAGAATCCAGGATACTGGGCAATTAAATATTTTAACGTTTTACCAAATAATATTAAGGAGTTGCCATTAAATAAGTTTAAAGATGTTTTAAAGACAATTTTACTAGAAAATGCATTTTATAATCATGATGAATATTTTAATTTTTTCTGTACAAACTATTTTAACTTTACATAAATCAAGTATCTGAAAATTTTAGCTTTTTAAATTGGTGACCTAAATTATATTTTTGAATTGTATTTCAATTAAGTTGTATATTGTATATTTTTAAGTAAGAAATTTTAATCTGTGTGAGTGTCGTATTAATTATTACTTTTAGTTTTATTTTTAAAAAAATGTTTTGATATTGTATATGACTACCTTTTTTGACGTATGTACATGACCTTTTGTCGTTTATAACATGAAATATATGAATTTGAATCGGTTTACACATCCCGTCTCCACATCTCCGTCCCCACATTTTCGTCCCCCCATTTCCGTCGCATTTGCCGAGATTTACCCTCATACCGCCGCATAAGATGTTTACACATCAATAATACTTTTGACGGTTCGTTTAATTTAAAATATGCTTTTTTATGGTCTACAATCCGTTTAAAACGATTTTAAATGGCAATATTGTACAATAATACCGCCCTAGCGGCTAGAATCGGTTTACACATTTCCGTCCCGTTTGCCGAGATTTACCCTCATACCGCCGCGATCAAAAACCTAAGCGTTCAACTTTAGTTTCATTTTGAAAACAATTTTAGATTAGGAATTTAATATGCAAATTTCTATTTTTTATGGTGTTAATCAAAATCGATCTATTCGAGAAAGCGGATTTGCAAGCTATTGATTAGCTAAATGTCGAATGGCCGCTAACTACTGCAAATTCCATATAGTTTAACCAACTTCTTCATTTATGCCCCCGGTATAATTCAGTCTAGACCATACCGAAACACGCCAGCTCCTTGTCACCCAAATTCTAATAATTGACAGGGCTGCAATAAATTTGGGATTAATAGACTTTTTAAAGTAATATTTTCATCATGTTTTTAAATAAGACATTAATGGCATTATAGCTATTCAGATTTAAATATCAAAGTTAGCTTCTAGAACTCGAAGAAAACAACACTACTTTAAGAAGGGGTTGTTTTTAAAACATAAAATATTTCATACTAACCATTGGATTCAGTTATTTAACTTTATTGAGTTGGCATAGCTTCAAAGGCACAATACCCATCTGTATGTTAAAAATATAGGGATGAGTGAATCAGTATACGATGGATTTGGATCGCTCGTCAGCGCATCTCGTTTTAATCATATGTTCTAGGTTGTTGTACTCAACGTGTACAGATAATTGATGAGTTTCGAAGTACGTAAACAAATAAGTAACTTAATTTTCTGCCATAGTCGTTCCCATCTTAGTGACGTCAATAAGCAGAAAATTTTAAGGTTGCCATTTTTTATGAAATTTTGTTGCGTTTCACTTAGACCAATGGCTCAATCGACTGGCACCTACTTGACGTTTTTACAAAACAACTACATTGGCTGCAACTAATGAGAAAGCAGTAAAAACAACTTTTTTCTTATTTACTGTTTAACCCTACTTTTGACATTTTCAGGTTTACTTTAATGATATATTTTCTTACAATTAATGATACATTGTCTTATTTCAATCCAAACTACCAGAACTAACAAAATAACCCAAACAAGTCGAAATAATTAAGAACATAGACACACAAACAATTAAATATCACAGGCCAAGCAATCTTAAGTTTGATGTATGACCGTTCATCGCCCAGGAAACTTATGTTTTAATTTAATTTTAATTGAATCCAGAATTCACCTAAACCTAAAAACCTAAATAAATTTAATAAAGCCTGGTAAAAATGTCACGTGAAACCAACACTTCATTTTTTTAATAGCTTGTATGTGCTGGCAAATTGTTCTGGAAAGGAACAGAAGTTTAAGCCATTCAAAACAAGACAAGATTTTTTTTTAAAGAAACATAAGATTGTTTTGCTCAATACTTTGTTTCTCGTTATTTTACTATAGTTTAAGGTATTTTGTATATTCACATTTAATGAAATTATTTGGCATAAACTATATATTTTCACTCAGATGACCGTAAGGTGAAAGTAAAATGCTTAATAGCATTCCACCCCATTAAAAAAACCATATTATTTTTATTTAACCTTGGAAACTCACTTGAGTGTTACATATATGCATGTAATTCAATAGTTGCGTTGCCTATAAATTAGCAATCCAAATATCAAATTTCTATCATATGATCATAACATACAGGGTGATTCACTGAAAACAGTCCACCCAGATGTATGCCTTTTTATCTCAATAAAATGGAAGGGAACACATACAGTGAGTATTTTAGTTTCCATCACTTCGATCTTCTAGTAGTGTAAATGGCAAAGGGAGTTGAGTGGTACATGATTTGAAAGAACGTTAAATTCCCTTCGTAATTACTGACATTTTTATTCTTTAAATTAGGCCATTTCTTTCCGCCATTACATATTTGCTTATTTCTTTGTAGTAAATCTGTTGTAAAAAAACACGATTACAAAGAAGTTTACAGATTTACAAAGCAAAAAATTGCTAGTCGATTGTTTAGTATCGTTCTAGCCAAAGTATTGGGTTATACGGATACATTTAAAACTGTGTATTTTACTGTGGAATTAGAATATTTTTTGAAGGATCGCAACTTCCAATTCTATAAAATTCACTACAAGAACTCAATCAATGGAGATGGGAATAACCGGCGGCGTTTACTATAATAATTGCTAAACAAAACCACTAACATTAGATAATAAATATTTGTTTTCTCCGAGTTTTTCATACGTTTTCCAACGACTCTACGGGAACAATCATTTACGAGTTACAAAAAACTACTATTGTAACCGCTGCTATAACAACGAATTTTGTTATTGAGTACCTAGTACTTAATATCTCGTCCAATAGTGAACTCTCTAGCATATATAGTCTCAAGGACCTTTTAGGCATGCCGACAAAGCACTTGCCCCATTCAAAACTTCTATAGTTCAGATAAAGGGCACGTAGATAATCATGGAAAAAACTGAAATATAATGCTTTTCACGCCATTTTCAAGACTCTAGATCATGGTCGTCATTTAACAAAAAAAAAACATGAATATTTGGCTCCTCACCTCAATCAACGTTATGAGAAAACAAAAATATCTCCTAAGAAAAGATTACACACAATAAACGCCTTAGCTGAAATTACAACGATAATAACATTGCAATCATATTAGATCACCTGAAAAAATATGATTTAGATAATTTAACATTCACTTACTAGGTATTTGATACAAAGACTTGCCCTATCTGGTACAAAGAGAAGAACAGTGACCAAAGTGCTGTAAATACAGGAACAATACAAAACTTCTGAGATACAATCCTGAAATGGAAGGAAAAATATAAATATTACAAAGTATGTCTGTATTTGGTATGTACGCATTCTAGGCTGGCCAACCAAAAACGTTTACACACATTAAAAAAAAAGGTTCAGGGGAAAATTTCTATAATTTTGATGTGCAATATTATCAATATATCAGAATTATTAATTATTCTTGAAACTTGATCATGCAATTTCGATATTGTACTTGAATTTGCCTTAAAAAATCTTAGTGCTGTTGGCCTTTATTAGCCAACAGTCCAAATACTAGAACCTCAACACTGTCTCATATGTAAAATGTTGACATGCTACAAAATACAAATATACAAAAATAACAAATTAACTATCTACTAAAAATATTACCCTGTGAATGCTAAAAATACACCCAATAATGACAGCACATCCACAGCAGCGCTAGTACTTAACCCTAGGTAGGGTGCCAACCAAAGCAATGTGGGTTGATAGTGAATTTTTGCTGAGAGGGTCTTGTGTTTACTATTCTCCAATAGGGATCTAGCCGGTAAAACACCATTATCCCCATATAAACCTGTAAAGAAAAAAAAAATAAATAAATAAATAAA
>MU186230.1:76642-94460 GCA_016904865.1 Pissodes strobi | reverse complement strand
TTTTTGTCGTGCGTATTACTAGAATTATAATTTATAGCCTATAATTTTTTAGTATATTGTTTAATTTTTTACATAAGCATAAAGTAATACATAAGCAAAATATTTACTTGCCATGGTAAGAAGGCCCAATACGTTACAAGTCGAAAGCAATTAGATGTAAGGGCCGTTAATTTTTTCTCAAGTTTTCAATATGTAATAAGGTTAGAGACGAAAAATAAATGATTAAACTTGGACGGTTCGGGAATGATGATATTTGTGTGTAGCCTTTTTAAATATGTTAAACACAATTTGGGTTAGTGGGTTAGTACTAATATTAATATTAATTTACAATTTAAGGCTACCAGACAATGTATAGGTAGCGGATAGGCACTCCTATGTGATCCCGGCAGAGAACAGGCCTATTCCAGGGACGCAACCCTGCCTACGCGAGTAATGATTTATCCCTACCTCCACTTTGGGGAGAATCATGTCCCGTCCCTCAGATATATCCACACCACCTATCCTACCCATCCTCGAACCACTCACCAAGACGCGCGGCCGGCGTGGTGTTTTACGGCCAAAACCTCTCAAATGGATAAAAACCCCACAAACAGGCCCCCCCAGTCCCCAGCAGTTTGAGTAACCCCGACCAAGGCAGCGGTAGGAAAAGGGCTCAAACAGGGGGTGCTAAGAATCCCTGGGCTCGACCAGGCTGCCACCTTGCAATAGCGACTTATAACGCACGATCGCTAGGCACAGAGGAACGACTAGCTGAATTAGAATATGAACTAGAAAAGGTTACCTGGGACATATTAGGTATAGCCGAAACGAGACGCAAAGGAGAAGAAGAATACATAAAACTAAAGTCCGGGCATATCCTATTCCATAAAGGACCCGAAGAAGGAAGTGCAGGAGGGGTCGGAATTTTAGTTCACAAAAGAATTATGTCAAAACTTAGAACTCTGAAAACAATATCAGACAGAGTATTATACATAACACTTAGTATCAACAAAGCACATACTCTTAAATTCATCCAGATATATGCACCCACTTCCTCATATGATGACGGAGAGGTATATCAAGTGTACGAAGACATATCAAAAGCGCTCAGTGAAAACAGAACATCACAAGTCATCATAGGAGGTGACTTTAACGTAAAAATTGGGAAGAACACAGACCCAACAGAAACATACATAGGACAGTTTGGCATCGGAACAAGAAACCAAACAGGGAAAATGCTCGCCAACTTTCTAGAAAACGAGAAACTCTATCTAATGAACACTTTCTTCGAAAAGAAGGAAAAACGAAAGTGGACGTGGAGAAGCCCAGACGGACGGACCAAGAACGAGATTGATTTTATCATCTCAAGACACAAACATATAATACAGGATGTGGACGTCGTCAACCCGTTCCCAACTGGCAGCGACCACAGAATGGTAAGATGCAGGGTATCCATAAATACAAGGTTGGAAAGAGCTAGAAAGATAAAAAATAAGAGCTGCAAAATCGACGTAGACAAACTAAAAGAACAGGCTTTTTCCAATTCTTCCCTTGTTATATGTGGTAGTTCCTCTGAATTGACGTTGATTATTTTGTTATTCTTATTTGTATTTTCAATGTTCACAGTTTCGTTGTATGTCCTACTTTCATAAAGGTCCTTAAAAAACACTTACAACAGAACTTCTCTCAAAACCCGAGGCAACACAACGAAGACCTTGACAGTACCAATAGAAGAATAATAAGAGCTATAAAAGATACAGCAGAGAATCTAGCCAAAGAACCAAAGACAACAGACAACAAATTGTCAAACGAAACGAAACAACTTTTAGAGAAAAGGAGACAACTTATTAAAGACGGAAAACGAGACACAGTGGAATACGTAGAAATTAATAAGACAGTAAGAAAAATGTCAAAGCAGGATAAAATGAAAAACAAAACACGACAGATAGAAAACCTAATAGAAAACAACAATGGTCTAAAAATATTTAAAAGACAAAACACAAAGAAAAAAGAAATAATAAAATTAAAAGGTAAAAATGGCAATATAGTTGAAGATAGAGCAAATACATTGCAAGTGATAGAATCATTTTATAAGGACCTTTATGAAAGTAGGACATACAACGAAACTGTGAACATTGAAAATACAAATAAGAATAACAAAATAATCAACGTCAATTCAGAGGAACTACCACATATAACAAGGGAAGAATTGGAAAAAGCCTTAACACAGATGAAAAATAACAGGGCAGCCGGCGAAGACAACATCCTGCCAGAGATGCTGAAAGAGGCGGACATGAAAGCCAAGGAAGAACTAGTGCATTTATTTAATAAATGCTTATCGGAAGAATGCATCCCAAAAGACTGGGAAAATGTAATAGTAGTTCTCATATACAAGAAGGGTGACCCGACTAATCTTGAAAACTATCGACCAATCAGCCTTCTATCCCAAATCTACAAGGTATTCATCAGAATTATAACGAACAGACTTGAGCATAAGGTCGACATATATCAGCCAAAAGAACAGGCCGGATTTCGCAGCCACTTTAGCACTACCGAACATCTATATACAGTACGACAGATACTGGGAAAAACGTCGGAATATAACATACCGATATGGATGGCACTTATTGACTTTAGAAAAGCCTTTGATACAATAGAGAACTGGGCAATAATTAAATTATTCGCAGCCATTTGAAACAAATACCTTATTATTCCTATTTTTAAATAACATATATGTTAAAAATTAAGCAAATTATATCAGTTGTAACGAAGTTACTATATTTTTTGGGGAATAGGATGCACTACGGATTAACTTTCTTATTTTACGTGCTATTAACATCATTCTTTTTCATAAAATATAATTTAAATATGCTAAATTCAATTCTAGAAAATATTCCGTCGCAAAAGCCGGGAAATCGGTTTTCACTCTTTTCGTAGTTCTCGTGCAGTACCAGTAGAGCGTCGCGATCTTCGTCGCATCTCGCTGCGCGTGAGGTCCCCACCTATCGGCCGGCCGATGACGCGATCGCGGCGATCCCCACTACGGGTCGAGCTAACAAAACCGGGCGGCATCGCGCTAAATAGGCAGTACCCACTCGGGGTTCTCGAGTCGAGTCAGTCGGCAGTCGAGAGGCAGTCTAGCACCGAGCCAGCTCCAGACAAACCGGGAAGGACCGACCGACCGAGCAGGTAAATATCCGTCGTACCGTATTCCTGGTCCATTATCCTTTCCCTGTTGGCAAGTGGAGTAATCCCGGCCATCCTGCCTTGGCTAGCGGAGTAATCCCGGCCTACCGTAGTATTCCCGGCTTCCCAATTGGCAAGCGGAGTAATCCCGGCCATCCTGCCTTGGCAAGTGGAGTAATCCCGGCCATCCCTATTGGCAAGTGGAGTAATCCCGGCCATCCCTGCTTGGCAATCCCGGTTGGCAAGCGGAGTAATCCCGGCCTTCCTCCCGTAGTAATCCCGGCTCCCCTATTGGCAAGCGGAGTAATCCCGGCCATCCTGGCTTGGCAACTGGAGTAATCCCGGCTAAGGATCCTTCCAAACTAAGTCCATCCAGGCTTCACGTCCGAGTTAGGGAACCGTTCTGCTGAACCGACCGTGTCATAGAGCTGGAGCTAGTGAGAACCGTATACCGTATTTATCGTAGGGCTTCCGTACCGTATCTACTGCCACACGTACCGTAGGGCTTCCGGACCGCTACAGTTCACCGTATCTACTACCCTCACTTACCGTAGGGCTTCCGTATCGCTACCGTTTACCGTATTTACTGCCATATTTACCGTAGGGCTTCCGTACCGCTACCGTTTACCGTGTTTACTGCCATATTTACCGTAGGGCTTCCGTACCGCTACCGTTTGCCGTATTTACTGCCATATTTACAGTAGGGCTTCCGTACCGCTACCGTTTAACGTAATTGCTAACATACTTACCGTGGGGCTTCCGCACCGCTACAGTCTACCGCGCGATTAGAGATTTCGATTCTTTTACTACCGTTCTGAGTTTTCTTACGTATTACCGGGTTGGGTCACTTAGAATAAGTTGCTTGATACTTTTAGCTATAAGAAAGTTAGGTTTATACTTACTGTCGGATAAACACGACCATTATTTTGTTTACACGGAGTGTTTCATTTACCAGGGACCGATTCCGAGTATTTAAAAACCGAACCTTGGACAACCGTTTCTCCACTGTCTAAAGGCTACCCGATAGGCGAACAGCGATCCCCTTTGTCGCTGTAAATATCAAAGGGGTGGCGCCCGAGAAAACCGATATACAGGAGGTCGCAAAAAGTAAGTAAAGGGCGCTGTTACACAGTTATTGACCTTGGTATAAATAATAACATTTTTGAACCTTTTAGTTTATAGAAAAATAAGATTACTCAGTATTCTCATAAGTAACTAGTAGTAACTACCCGCAATATCAAAAGTCGTTATTTAAATTCAATTACAGCAGATACCTGCGAAAAATTCATCAAATATTCTGGTGCAATAAGATATCAGGTGAAGTTCATATGAACGACAAAGAGAAGCTAAATATGATAAAAATAAATAAAAATTATCCGATATATTCTAGATGCCTGTGTTTGTTTCGTATTTGTTCTATATATTATTAACAAACACATTTTTTTTCGTAGTTGCTATTTTTATTTCTAGTAACTGTGAAAAATATAAATAACTTTCACACAACTCATCTAACATCACAATAAATAATACTACACGAAAAAATGAGGGGAGGCCCAGTGGCATAGGTACCAGGAGGACGTCGAGGGGCAAGACCTCACAGCGCCAAAGGGAAAATAGCCGCTCCGAATCTATAAATATGCTCATACTTAACAATGCCCATGAGTTTAATTTTAATTTAATTAAAATAGAACTTAATCAAAGACTATAACTAATAACAGACGGTCAAGCTGGGAAGAATGCTGTTAATTCTGTTGGTAAGGTTTGTTGTTAATTATTATTAAAAATTTAGTAGGGAACTATTGAAGTATTTTATAAGTTTTCATTTAAAATCGACATAACTATAATTAGAATGTTTAACTGAATCCTTTATACATATGGGAAAATTGGTTTAATTTAATATAAGTAAATAACATTCATCGTCATGTTTATGTTTTTTATTCGTTTTTCATATTCTTTTTATTTTTAAATATAAATATATTGATCACAATGGACCCACGACCTTTTTGTTTTTTTTTTTAAGATTTTGACAACTCTTGAGCGAAAATTGGGCATGGCACTTCCATAATAATTTGCGTCAGGTCGCGAAGGTTCTAGATCCGCCACTACGCTTATTGAAATGAATTCCGTAAATGATTAATATAAATGCACAACTTAACATCTGACTCCACTTGCTATCAAGTGTTTTAATATAAGCAGAATGTTTCACACCGAAGAATAGTCAAGTTTTATTAAAATTCTGTTTCAACCCCAAAGCGACGTACCCTCTCCTAATTAGACAGCTGAATAAAATTTGACATGTGAGTGACATCTGATGCAGTTGTTAATTAAAATTAGGAGTATTGGAAAGTACAGAGTATTATGAAGGGTGACTGACTGACTAGTTTAGGGTTTTAAAATATACATTGTGCTTTAAGATTATGGAAATTTTATTGATTTTATTTGCGCTAGGGAGTGGAGTTAATAGTATTTGAGCTTAATCTCAAAAGAATTCCCAAGCTTTGTTTTTCGCTACTATTTCATTCAGAAATAGATGCTTTATTGCATTATAATTACTTTGAGACGAGCTTGATTTTCTAGAGCTTGGTAGGTTTATAGGTTCATATTGAGTATTAGAGTAATAAATAGCTCTATGTGGGCTGTGGCTTTTTAGATATAGTAGCAATTCAAAGAGAAGTCGAATTTCATTCGTAAATATTAACAAAATTATTGAAGGGATTTGAATGTTTTTTTCGGGGATCAATGGATTTTGCTGAAATATTGAAATATTATTTAAGTGATAAATGTAAATATGCTTTACCACGGGGCCAAAATATTAAGTTTAAACTATGTCATGCCGATTTATTTGCTATTATCTCTTAGACTTATAAACAATACTTTCAAATAGAAAAAATTCACAGTCCTTCACAAAGATGCAACCAGTGGAGCCATTGAAAATGCCGGAGAAGAATGCAACGCTTACTAAATTTGAGAGCTGAGAAAATTCATAATTGTGTGGAAATATAATAGTGGATAGAAGTTTGGGTGTGAACAGGTTAGATTACGTAAGTTTACTTTACTAAAATATACCAAATAAATGCATATTACTTGAAATTTCGTTCTTTTTTACAATTTAAAACAATATAAGTGTGGTTGAAAAAGCAAAAGACCATTTGCATTCGATTCGTCTGACATTCCTCGATCTAACGATATGAGACACGACTAGTCTGTCGTGAGAAACTAAAAGTCACCCTCACCCACCCTTAACACAATCTAATGTAAAAAATGGCTTTTAGCAGATTACGTAAGTTTAGTTTAATAAAATATACCACATAAATGCATATTACTTCAAGTTTCGGTCGTTTTTACAATTTATACCATTAGTGGTGGTTGTAAAAACTGCATTCAATTCGTCTCTCAATCCCCGATCTAACGCGATTAGTTTCACTTAGTATCAACTTATTTTAGTCATTTAAGTCGGTTCCAATACGTTATAATCAATTTTAATAGATTTGGTTAGTTTTGGTTAGTCGTGCAATTTTCGGTTAGTTTCACTAAGTCCCACCTTTTTTTACTTTTTTGAGCCGGTTCCGTTACGTTATAATCAATTTTAACAGATTTGGTTAGTCTAATCAACTTTCGGTTAGTTCCACTTGGTCTCAAATTATTTTACAGCTGGTTCCGATATGTTATAATCAATTTTAATAGATTTGGTTAGTTTTGATTTATTCGTCATCTAATCAACTTTAGGATAGTTTCACTTAGTCTCAACTTATTTTAGTTATTTGAGTCGGTTCCAATACGTTACAATCAATTTTAATAGATTTGGATAGTTTTAGTTTATCGTCTAACCGACTTTCGGTTAGCTTCACTTATTCTCAACTTATTTTAGTCATTTGAGTCGGTTCCAATACGTTATAATTAAGTTTACTAAATTTGGCTAGTTTTGGTTAGTCGTCTAATCAACTTCCGGTTAGTTTCACTTAGTCTCAATTTATTTTACTTATATGAGCTGGTTTTGATACGATACATTCAATTTTAATACATTTGGTTAGTTTTGGCTTATCGTCTAACCGACTTTCGGTTAGCTTCACTTAGTCTCAACCAATTTTAGTCATTTGAGTCGGTTCCGATACGTTATAATTAAGTTTACTAAATTTGGATAGTTTTGGTTAGTCGTCTAATCAACTTAGGGTTAGTTTCACTTAGTCTCAATTTATTTTACTTATTTGAGCTGGTTCCGATACGATACAATCAATTTTAATAGATTTGGTTAGTTTTGGTTTATCGTCTAACCGACTTCCGATTAGTTTCACTTAGTCTCAACTTATTTTAGTCAATTGAGTCGGTTCCGATACGTTATAACCAATTTTAATTGATTTGGTTAGTTTGGATTAGACGTCTAATTAACTTTTGGTTAGTTTCACTTAGTCTCAACTTATTTCACTTATTTGAGCTGGATCTGATACGTTATACTCAATTTTAAAAAATTTGGTTAGTTTTGGTTAGTCGCCTAATCAACTTGCGGTTAGTTTCACTTAGTCTCAAATTATTTTAGTCATTTGAGTCGATTCCGATACGTTATAATCAAGTTTAATAAACTTGGTTTCTTTTAGTTAGTCGTTTAACCAACTTCCGGTTATTTTCACTTAGTCTCAAGTTATTTTACTCATTTGAGCCGGTTCCGATATGTTGTAACCAATTTCAATAGATTTAGTTAGTCGTCCAGTCAACTTTCGGTTAGCTTCACTTAGTGTCAATTTATTTTAGTCATCTGAACCGGTTCCGACGCGTTTTAATTAATTTTAATAGATTTGGTTAATTTTAGTTAGTCGTTAAGTCAAGTTTTGGTTAGTTTCACTCAATCTCAACTTACTTTAGTTATTTGAACCGTTTCCGATACGTTATAAATAATTTTAATAGATTGGGTTAGTTTTGGTTAGTCGTCAATTCAAATTTTGGTTAGTTTCACTTAATATCAACTTATTTTAGTCATTTGAACCGGTTACGATACGTTATAATCAATTTTAATAGATTTGGTTATTCCTAGTTAATCGTCGAAAAAACTTTCGGTTAGTTACACTTAGTCTCAACTTATTTTACTTATTTGAGCTGGTTCAGATATGTTATAATCAATTTTATTAGATTTGGTTAGTTTTGGTTAGACGGCTAATCAACTTTCGGTTAGATTCACTTAATATCAACTTATTTTAGTCATTTGAACCGGTTACGATACGTTATAATCAATTTTAATAGATTTGGTTAGTCTTGGATAATCGTCGAATCAACTTTCGCGTAGTTTCACTTAGTCACAGCTTATTTTAGTCATTTGAACCGGTTACGATACGTTATAATCAATTTAAATAGATTTGGTTATTCTTGGTTAATCGTCGAATAAACTTTCGGTTAGTTTCACTTAGTCTCAACTTATTTCACTTATTTGAGCTGGTTCTGATACGTTATAATCAATTTTCATAGATTTGGTTAATTTTGGTTAGTCGTCTAATCAACTTGCGGTTAGTTTCCCCTTCCTAGATCTGTGGTTAGTTTCACTTAGTCTCGACCTATTTTAGTCATTTGAGTCGGTTCCGATACGTTATAATCAATTTTAATAAATTTGGTTAGTTTTGGTCAGTTGTCTAATCAACTTCCGGTTAGTTTTACTTAGTCTCAAGTTATTTTACTTTCTTGAGCCAGTTCCGCTACGTTATAATGAGTTTTAATAGATTTGGTTAGTTTTGGTTAGTCGTCTAATCAACTTTCGGTTAGTCTCACCTAGTCTCAACTTATTTTAGTCATTTGAAATTGTTCCGATACGTTCTAATCAATTTTAATAGATTTGGTTAGTTTTGGTTAGTCGTCCAATCAACTTTCGGTTATTTTCACTTAGTCTCAATTTATTTTACTTATTAGAGTGGGTTCCGATTCGTTATAATCAGTTATGCATAAACCGTGTCGTGACGTTCACACAAATTTTCCGTGCCGAGATGAGACCTTGAAAACTCACTGTCAAGAAACCAAAGTATTCATCTGAACCGGCCCCGATACGTTATAGTCAAATATAATGTTTCTGGTTAGTTTTCGTTAGTCGCCAAAATTCGGTTCGTTTTGGTCAGTTTTAACTTACTTTAATTTTTGCAACCTATTTCGATACATTTTAGCCCGTTTTGGTACTTTTGATTAGTTTTAGTTGGTCACTCAATCAACTTTCCGATATGTTATAACTAATTTTTGGTTAATTTTGGTTAGTCGCCATAATTCAGTTAATTTGGGTTATTTTTAACTTACTATAATATTTTAAATCTGTTTCGATACGTTTTAGCCATATTTGGTGCTTTGGGTTAGTTTAGGTTAGATTGGGTTAGACAGTCGTCGTGGGTAGTCGTTCAATCAATATTCAGTTAATTTCAGTTAGTTTTAATTTTAGTCATTTCAATCGGCGCCGATACGTTATAATCGAATTTAATGTTTTTGGGTAGTTTTGGTTAGTAGCCAAAATTCGGTTCGTTTTGGTTAGTTTTAGCCTTTTTGGAGCTATTGGTTACTTTCGGTTAGTCGGTGAATCAACTTTCGGTTAGTTTCAGTTAGTTCCAATTTATTTTAGTAATATGAACCGGATTCTATAGGTTATAACCAATTTAAATTTTTATGGGTAGTTTTGGTTATTCGCCAAATTTCGGTTATTTGGGTTAGTTTTAACTTAGTTTCATTTTTTTAATTTGTTCCGATTCATTTTAACCCTTTTTGTGCTTTTGGTTACTTTTAGCTTTCGGTTAGTTTCAGTTAGCTTTAATTTATGTTTGTCATTTGAACCGATTCCGTCCTCAGAAACAGACTAACACGATCTCTCACGTATATTACGTGATGTGCCAAATGTAGCATGCACTTTTTCGTGATTTCATACCCCATAATAGGAAAACAAAAACATTTCCAATGTTAAAAATACTTCCTACTTCTTGATATTTGTGGCAATTTTATTGGATTTTATCATATGTTTCTCCTCCTAAAGGTTATAATAGCAAAACCGTTTTGCAATTCTTATTACACTTTTTTCAGTTAGTTTTAAAACAGAGATATCTGATTATTTTATGAATTGTATTTCGATATTCTGTAATAAGAATTGTAAATCTCTTTTGCTATTATAACCCTTAAGAGCAAAAATGTATGTCAAAGGTCACAAATGTCAGAAAAGAAAAAGTACGAAACCGGATAAGTATCTGTATATAAATGTGCTTTTCAAATATAGTTTAAGCCTAATATCATGCAGTAACCTATATATTGACAAGCTTGTGCAATGCAAGAAAATACTAACTTGTTTATTTAAATATAAAATATATAAAATTTCAGGAAAATTAATTTTTCTCCGAAAACCCATTAAAGGTGTGTGATATCCTTTAGAAATAGGGTATGCTACTCTTCTGATGAAATAGATTAAGAGTTTACTGCAGAGTTTAAATAGGCAATAAAAATGGCACAACAAATTTAAAAAATAATCGATTATAGAATAAGTATAAAAATGTACAGTATGAATAATTAGTTTATCGCAATTTCTATCGAATTTTTGCAACATCTTATTACCATAATATAGTCCGTTTGAATAAGCTTGAGCAACTTTGGTTAGTTTGAGTTCATCGCATTTAGTTGCACCTTTTGTTAGCGTCATTTTTGGCCCCTATCATCATCTATATTTTATTTAGTTACTAACATGTTTTAATATAAATTTTCTTGAGCCTTTTGAACGCTTAAAACCATGAATCGCACATGTTCTAATTAACAGATATAATATTTTCCCATAAAAGGAAATTTATTAGTAGCAAAAGAGCTTTGCCTCTTGTGGATAACAGTGGCGTGCACACAATGAAAGCACAAATGCATTGCCTACCCTGATGTTTAGACATTTTTTATATTTTCCCATTTAATTTTAATCCCGATAATATAAATTATAATTTTTCTAATAAGTATAATCCAAATTTAAAAAGCTTATCTTAAGCGCCTATTAAAATTTTAATTATATTATAGAAAAACATCAAGTCTACCACTCATATTACGCTAGCTATATTAAACGGAATAATATTCTCCTACGGCAATCCGCTAAAAAGCATTCCATAACAAACCGAAGGCATGCATTTATACCGTGAATACTGGATTTACTATGGAAGCGAAAAGCAGTGCTTGAAAAAAGACAGCCAAATGAAACGTTACATAAAAAGAAAAGAGACAAAGCATGCGAAGATGGTCCGGGCCGACGCGGCGCGACGCAACGATAAGTGCTGTTGCCAAAATGTGCTCTCTTTAATTAATATTTTGATAGACATTGTTTTTTACCAAGGATCATATTGTTATTGGTTTTTTGCGCTTTAGTAATTGGTTTAAAAGCGTCATTACAGGGTTTGGTTAAGAAAGCTTTATTATTTGATAATGTTTAAAATTACAGTACATGAGGCATCCCTAAATTTATTAATATTTCGATATCTGGGTATTAATAACGCCATGCATTTTTTGCAAGAAACTGAAACCCGATAATACAACACTGGGATTGGCCAGCCATAAATAAGAATAATCTCAGGTTCTCTTTTCCTTCTGCCCTATTCTGGTGTGAGATTGGGATTTGACGCCCTGCGCTTTTAATTATAGTTTTGAAAGTTTAGTTAGTTTAGTACCTATACAAGGGGTTGTTGTTTTCTTTGTGGGTTAGTTTTGTTGGTTAGAAAGAAAACCTCGATCTTTGAATAAAAAAATCCATGACAATTATTAGTGGATCTGCAGATCTCATCATATAATTAAAATGTATCGTTGGCTATGCTTACTCTTTGGTGAAGAAGTATAGTGTGTAGAGTAAACGTGGGTATATTGATTTAAATAATGTCTCAAATGCCTTAGAAAAACAAGGCCAGTCCACTAACCATTTACAGCGCGTTTTCTTTGCATAGTTTTGGCGAAACTCAAGTTGAAAAGGCTGTATGCCTACATTTTTAGAAGCCTCAAAATGGATGATTTTGGGCGTGGCACCTGAAAAAATATTCTACCAACGGCGGCGCCAGCAGCGGGCTTACTCCTTCTCTATCATTTTCTATTATGTTGCCTACCCTCTCCTAAATGGCACTGCACGCCACTGGTGGATAATCCTAATATTTTAAGGACGGGCACCATTAGTTTAAGGAAATATAAATTAATTGAAAATTAAATTAAAAATCCAGGAACGCTAAAATAATTTAATAATGATGAGGGCCGAAGCAAAAATGTTAAACTTAGATTCTAATACTAGGAAAATTTACTATTTAGGAAGATAAAAATGGCAATGAAAATGTAAAATATGGAATTTTCTCTTCAAATAAAAACAGCAAAAATATCAACACACTTCCAAAAGTAAAAGAGATCACTCAGACTTTATTTCGTCGTCACATTACTTAGCATTGAATTTATTACCTTTGCCACGATTTAATCATACTCGAATCTCTTATTTCCGCAAACCTGATATCGATTGACGAATCTAGTGCGATAAAAATGACAAAACAAATATAAAAATAATCGATTACATCATGAAACAGATATAAAAATCTACAATATGAAAAATTCGTTTTTCCAAAATTTAGTATCACAATTTTTATCGAGTTTTTGTAACATCTTATAAACATAATATAGTTTGTCTGAGATAGTTTGAGCAAGTTGGTTTAAATTGAGTTCATCGCAGTTACTTGCACCTTTTCTTAGCGTCATTTTGGCTATCATCATCTATATTTTATCTAATTACTAACATGCTTTTATATTAATTTTTTCACCCTTTTCAACGCTTAAAACATGAATCGCACATGTTCTTATTAACAGATACAATATTTTCCGATAAAGGGAAATTTGATGGCAGCAAAAAATCTTTGTCTCTCGTGGATATTTCTATTTTAAGGATAAGTTGGGCATCATTAGTCTAAGGAAAAAAAATAAATGGAAATGGAATTAAAAATCCAGAAGTGCTAAAATAATTTAATAACGATGGGGGCCGTAGCCAAAAGGTTAAACTTGGTTTCTGATAGTGGTATATTGTTAAGGAAAATAAAAATTACGATTTAAAATGTAAAATACCGAATGTCCTCTGCAAATAAAAAGAGCAAAAAATATGAGCAATTCTCCAAAATTAACAGAGTTCTCTCAGACCATTACTTGATGTTAAATTTATTAATTTTGATACGATTTCATCACCCTCGAATCTCTTATTCCCGCAAATCTAATATCAAAGGACGTATTTAGTACAAAAAAAAATGGCACAATTAATATAAAAAATCATTGATTACCTCATAGAATAGGTGTAAAAATGTACAATATGAAAAATTCGTTTTTTCAAAATGTAATATTACAACATCTTATGACTACAATATAATCCGTTTAAGCTAATTTGTGCCACTTGGGTTACTTTGAGTAGTTAGTTGCATCTTTTGACGACGTAATTTTGAGGCCCTATCCTCATCTATATTTTATTTAATTACTAGCATATTTTTTTATTATTTTTTTGACCTTTTGGACACTTAAAAACATGAATCGCACGTGTTCGAATTAGTAGTTTTAATATTTTCCCATAAAAGGAAATGTATGAGTAGCAAAAGAGCTTTGTCTGTTGTGGATATTTTTAATATTTTAAGGACGAGTGGAGCATCATTAGTTTAAGGAAATAAACATTAACGGAAAATTAAATTAAAAATTCAGGTAAGCTAAAAGAATTTAATATTGTTGGGGGCTGAAGCTTAAAGATTAAACTTAGATTCTGACAGGGTTTAGGAAAAAAAGGGCAATGAAAATGTAAAATCTGAAATCATTTCTTAAATAAAAAAAAAACAAATATAACAAATTTCCAAAATTAAAAGAGTTCACTCAGACTTTATTTCGTCGCCACATTACTTAACATTAAATTTCTTAATTTTGCCATGATTCAATCACCCTCGAATCTCTTATTTCTGCAAATCTCCTATAGAAGGACGAATTTAGTGCGATAAAAATGGCAAAATAAATATAAAAAATAATAGATTACGTTTTGGAACAGGTGTGAAAATGTACAATTTTCAAAATTTAATATCGGAATTTTTATACAATTTTTCCAACATAATATAGTTCGTTTGAGTTAATTTGAGCAAGTTGGGTTAGTTTGAGTTCATCGCAGTAAGTTGCGCTTTGTGTCGGCGTCATTTTGGGCCCCTATCATCTATATTGTATTTAATTACTAACATACTTTTTATATTCATTCTTTGGCCCTTAAAACATAACTTGCATATGTTTTTAGTACCAGATATAATATTTTCCGATAAAAGGAAATTATTAGCAGCAAAAGAGCTTTGCCTTTTGTGGATATTTCTAATATTTTAAGGATGAGTTGAGCAAAAATTAAATTAAAAATTCAGGTATGCTAAAATAATTTACAAGTGATGGGGCCGAAGCCAAAAGATTAAACTCAGATTCTGATAGGGAAAAAATGGGAATGGAAATATATAATTTGGAATTTTCCCTTCAAATTAAAACAGAAAAAATATGAATGATTTTCCAAATTTAAAAGAGTTCACTCAGACTTTATTTCGTCGCCACATTACTTCACATTAAATTTATTAAATTGGCTACCATTTAATAAATAAATAAATAAAAAATAAAAAATAAATATGCCTTCTATTAATATTTCAAACGATATAATTACAAAAATTATGTAAAGACGGCGAGATCTAGCATATGCTACTCATCTAACCGTTATTTAAAAGTAGCTTATTAACAATTATGGAAGATTCACATTTGTTCTATAATACAACATAAGCACAGAATAACGGCTATAGCCCTAATTTCGAATACTTAAAATTAAAAAAAAAAAAGCAGAAAAGAGTAATAAGTACCAAATAATCATAAGGTTTAAACAGAGTAAGAAAATAATACAAAATAAGCACAGAATAACGAAATACACACTATAGCCCTAATTTCGACTATTTAAAAGTAATGATCACCCTCGAGTTTCTTATTTCCACAAATAGGATATCGAAGGACCTATTTAGTAGGTTAAAATTGCGCAGTAAATATAAAAATAATAGAGAGCAAGTGAAAAAATGTAAAATATGAAAAATATGTTTTTTAAAAATTTTATATCGTAATATCTGTCGAGTTTTTGCAACATCTTATGAACATAATATAGTTCGTGGGAGATAGTTTTAACAAGTTGGGTTGGTTTGAGTTTATCGCAGTTGGTTGCACATTTTGTTAGTGTCGTTTTGGATTCCTATCATCTTCTATATTTTATTTAATTACTTATATGTTTTTTTATTTAATTATTTGGCCTTTTTGACCGCTTTAAACATGAATCACACATGTTCTAACTAACAGATATAATATTTTCCCGTAAAAGGAACTTTATTAGTAGGAAACAAGTTTTGGCTCTTGTGGATATTTCTAATACTTTAAGAGTGTTTAAGCATTATTAATTTTGGGAAATAAAAATTAATGGGAAATTAAATTAATCATCCAGGAATGCTATAATAATTTAATAATCACCGAGGCCGAGGCCAAAGCCAAAAGATTAAACTTAGATTCTGATAGTGCTATATTGTTTAGGAAAAAAATGGCAATGAAAATGTAGAATTTGCAATCTTTTCTTTAAATGAACACAGGAGAAAATATAAAAAGAAATCAAGACTAAAAGAGATCACTCAAACATTAGTTCTCGACATTACCTTGCATTAAATTTATTACCTTTGCCACGATTTAATCACCCTCTAATCTTTTGTTTCCGCAAATCTAATATCGAAAGTCGAATTTGGTGTGACCAGTAAGAAAAAATCAATGTTTCATCTTGTGCTTTTTCTGGCCTTTTCTTACATGGTGACTTGTAACAGTTGTTTTGAGAGACCATTTATCAAACCTCAATTTAATCTTTCCTATGAATACACTGAGATTTGACCATGCCATGACTTAGGCTACTTAAATAAAAATAATTTAATTTTTTTTTCAAATATGTACCTAATAAGGAGTAATCGAAAGGCGTTAAGAGCATCATCGTCAATTTCGATAGGCCCTTGTATACCATTTTTCGGATTTCAATTCCGATCTCTTTTTCACATATGCCATTACGCTCTCTGTAATTTTGCTCTAGAACCGTTATTGCGTTAATAAACCCCATCAAATCCCCTTAAATAGAATAATAAATTAATCTTTGAGTTACATGACCCTGAAAACATCTCCTAAACCGCAAATTCATTCGCCCATACTACCGATTATTAACCCTCTTTGCCTGAGCCATTAACTAAAAAACCCACATTCCATTACCTTATTGTATAGTAATAATACATTATGGCCACGTCGATAAGTTAATTACCTTCTATACCGCCATGTAAAGGCTGGTATATTTAATTAAAATCCACCAAGCGTCGCGTAGCAGTCGAAGGTTTCCGGGTTTTAAGGGCAATAATTATTCATGCATAGGTATAATGAATTGAATTATTATACTTTACTAAATACTAAAATAGCAGCAATTGAAACTAACACATTATAATTCTTCTCAAGAACAATTATAATTTATTATTGCCGGATTACATTTTAATCTTAATTCCACTTAGAGCTAAGGTAGGAGCAGACCTCTATAAAGTAAAGTAAAACGCTTTTAATAGAAGTTAAAGCTTTATTAGACTTGGTTACCGTTAGGCTTAACCTATCACAAACTTTGAGCGAAAAATCTACATATATAAATACAGGGTGCTTTAAGTTCGAGCCTTATCAATGAAATCTCGGAAACCGTAAGAGATAGCAAGCGACTAAAAAAATAGGCGCAAAGTTGGGCAATTTGCTGCTCATTAATATCGTTTTTATTTTTTTCTGATAATATTATTTGTAGACATATCAAAAATGAACCGTTTCCATTTTTGAATACGAACTTAAAATGTTCATGATACTTTTTAAAAGCTCTTATTTACTTGAAATATAAGATTAATATTTTGCAACTATTCGGTGGCTAAAATCTATCATCAATATTGAAAAGTATAATTTTTGAAATACGATCATGATATTTATGTCAAAATTTAGTTTATTACGCTTTGCTACGCCAAAAATAAGTCTAGGAAATTTAATAATTTTATTCCGTTAATACATTTTATATTCTGATCTCCGGAAAAAACGAAATTTTGAAAAATCGTTTTATTTTTTTCCAGGGCTTATTTAAAAACGGATTTCAACTCTAATTGCACTTTTGCATTGCCACTTTTTCCACTCTATCGAATGATGATCTCCAGCTTGAAATCCAACGTTTCGTCTTCAAGGGATCGTCATCAACTTTCTTTTTTTAAATACGAACTTTAATTTTTTTATCGTTTTTCAGATGGTAATGGCGTTATTAATATGAGTATGTCTTTTTATTAGTTTTTTTTATTTATTTTTATTATTTTTTTATTATTTTTATTTCATATATTTTGCTTTGGCGTGATTTTAAATAATTTAAGGAAGGTACTTTTTAAATTTTCATATTCTATAGAAATATTTTATTTAAGTGGAAAATTGGAGCCCGTATTAAAAATAAAAAATAGTAAAATAATTTTTTACGAGAATATGGCCATGAACTATTACTCAAACAAGTTGCTTAGTGCAAAGATAAGATATTTTCAACTTTTAACCAATTAAAAAAATTATTTAATAGAGAATATCAACAATTTATAATCATACTACGTGATAC